>VYXF01002173.1:53991-87177 GCA_013397295.1 Polioptila caerulea | reverse complement strand
TTGGACATTTAAGTCCTCCTCACTGAAAAGTTAAAAAAAAAAAAAAATCAAGGTGCAAATCAGATACTAATTGGGGGACAGAATTTCACATAGGGAGCTCCTGTGGTGGAGGTACATGGAAAAGGTCTGGCTTAACCACCCCAAATATCTCTTTACTGGTGAATAACGGGAACAAAAGTTTGGGATTATGAGACTTCCTGCCGAGCTTATTTTGAGATGTAGCATTACTTGCCATGCTTGCAGCCATGAGTAGGTGATAATACTCTGGTAGAAGTTTTCACCTGCCAGTCAGTGTGCCATATTTCATTTGCTTCTATAAATTCTTGAATTATACCCTAATTTCTTTTTGTTGTTCTTTTACTTTAGTATGTGACACTCATTTCTACTATTTCTAAAAGATTTTTATTTATTTCTAAATAACTATCATCTAAAATTCCACAGTAGTCAGCAGCAAGAATAATCAGCACTTAACTGATTTTGATTATTGAGCAATACTGATCATATTATTGATTATACTGGTAATGACAATGATTACTGAGTGAAAAATACTACAAATGTAGCCCATAGGGTACTAGAGTATTTACTGCAGAATAATTTTAAATTAGTTCGTTTTTCAGTGTTTCAAACATTTCTAGTTCAAAGAATTCATTTATTTATAATTTCATTTCAAAATATTCTAGTATATTAAGGGCTTCACCCACTGTCCACCTTGATTGTCTAGGTCTACCTAGAGTGAACAAGTTATGAAGAATTGAAAAGTCAAAGTAATGAAAATAAAGGTTACAATTCTTCCAAATGAGAAACAGAGGAGACCATAAAGGAAAATAATGTGTTGGCCATATTCACACACAAAAAAAAAATTAGCTTGCAAAACACAAGATGCATCCTACTACCAGGTAACATCTATTTCAGCAAGAGCAGCTTGGATTCCTGGACAGAGTTATTCAATGAAGCATGTTCCACAGAGCTAGTGGTGAGTCCCTGACTTTGGTACAGTTGGCATGGTGACTGTCTTTCCAGCAACATAGTTAGAATCTTTATTTCCTTCTGCTTTCATTTGATGATCTTTTCTTGAAGATTCTTTTCCTTAAGAATGATTTTTTCTTTTTTCTTAGTTCACTTGATGTACTTGTCATTTACCTTGATAAGAGCTTATTTCACTCAGGGGTGACAGAAAGAACTGCACATGCTCTGAGTTTCCCCTTCCTACCTTGTTCTGCAGGGAAGTTCAGGACCTTCACAAGTCCAAGAATTATTATTCTGCTTGTTTTTGCATATTGGAGTCAAGTTTCCATTTTTACTGTGGTCAAAATGAGGCCTCATGTGACTGGGTCCCACAAGGAAAGCTTTTTCAGTAAGGACTACAGCTGTACTGCCTACCTCTTTCTCCCTGCAGCCTCACACGGGGATCCCAATGGACTCTCCAGTCCATAGAGGAAGTATGTAGAAGTCATTTAAAAGAAGCTGTGAAAAGGGAGAGGGGAGGTGCCTATACAAGAGCAGTATTTACAAACAGGTGAGTTCAACAGTGATACATAATGGGGTAGTATAATGCTATTTTTAAAAAATTAGGTACAACTGCTTATGAAAAGATGAGATAACCTGCTTCAGGAAGCCTGTTTATTGTACAAGATGTCCTTTAGATAGAATAAAGATGTTAGTCTTCAGATGCTACCTACCTTTCCCTCTGCTGAAGAAAGAAAACAGACTGACAGCTGTGGGATTTAGAGAGATCCATATTTCTGGTTGCTATTTCATTATTGTAAGGTATTTCAGGTGTTTTGTGTTGGACAATATATATCTTATAACTCTAGTCCTACTAAAGACAAAGCGTAATTATCTCCCTCTATTTAGTCAAAATTATTTATGAAACCCTGCAAACAGTGTATCTTATCTGACTACACCTGTCCAATAAAATTCTCCTAAAAGTACTTCAGCAACACGATGACTATAAAATGGATCTGTGTTTGACCTGCATTTAGGCTTTTGTCATAAGCAGTTTTCTGACATATGCTCAAAGGTATTAGGTAATAGTGATTGGCATGTCCCAGGCAGAGCTGTCTGAAAGGGGTCATGTCCACAGCCCTGTAAGGAAAGTGGGACTAGATCAGCTGGGAGGGAAAGATGCTGCGCACATCATGTAATCTTTTATTCTTACATTTTGAAATTCAGCATCTTCAGAAAACTTTTTCACTGAGTCTGTCTTCTTCACCTAATAGAAAGGTATGAAAAAAACCCAAGAGGAATATCTTGCTTCAGTTAACCCAAGTAATCCTATTCCAAAACTAATTAATTCCATTCTTTCAAAGCTGCGTCTAAAGCTCACATTTGGTTGCAAGGGTTTTGTGCTTTGTCCACTATTAGTTTTTAAAAGGTAATCCAAAAGGGATAAAACAAAAAAGAGCAGATAACATTCCTACCTTAGAGAATCTGAAGCTGTTGACTACAGCTCCAGACATTGGCACAATTTGTTCCCAGGAGTTCTGAGCTCAGTGAGGCAAATTTCAGTGAGCCTTTGCCCAGGCGTGAGGACAGAGATGCTTCCTCCTGCCACTGTCAGTGAATCTGAGGTGTTTCCATTCTACTGTATCCTATCTAATATTTCTGACTGAAGTGACATGGTAAGGCTAATTAAGTCAGCAAGACTGCATTAATCTCATGTTTCCTAATTGCTATTTTAACAGTCCATGTCTGGCAACTGAGTCTCCAACCGAGATGCAAGAAATACAGGCAGTTTAAGGACATTTCTTCCAGACATATAACAATACTGTCACGTGTATATCTGGCAATGTATTAAATATTAGAATATAAAGGTGATAAGGTTTAGAAGAGGCCCTTGTGTCAAAGCACCATGAAGAGATTCCAGTTCTTCTTGAATATTTTAAAATCAAATTTCAAATAGGCTTATTTATCTTGCCAAAGAGTTCGTTGTTTGAATACCAAGCCCCAAATATTTTAATACCACTGAACACACATAAAATAAACTTACCTGTCATTATAGTTTTGTATTATTCCACTTGTTTCTCAAGATGCATAAGAATTCAGATTCTGGAACTCTATACTGTAGAATGCCATTATGTTTCAAGAAAGTTAGTATCCTTAAGACCCAAGCTCTAATATTCAAAAAATTCTAGTATTCAAAACTCTAGTATTCAAAAAATCTTAAATTCCCTGCATTCAATATCAATTGTGATTCCACTAAAATTCAAAATCATCAATATATCAAAAATATCAATGTCATATCTTTATCAGAGGTACTGATATGGGTCCCTCCTTTGAATTCCAAAATGGCATACACTAACATTCTAGTTTTGAAATAATTTTAAACTTTGTTTGAATAAGTTTCTTTAATGTATTCAGCAGTATGGCAAATGAAGCTACTGACACATTTTTACTGAGAGAATGTAAAATTAAGTCATCTGCTCATCACGTGCAGGAAGAGTAAAGCTGTGAGAGAATTCAAAATAGAGGGATTTACAGATGGAAGGAGACATTTTGTTCTTCCTCAAAATGGTGTTATTTTCATGTTACTTCTGCTTTTTTTTTCTTGAAAAAAATAAATAAAGGTGGTCAATCCTTAACTGAAATTCATATTGAAAGCCTATATATCAAAAAGCATGCCCAGAATGCACAGAATGGGATATTGAGTCACTGTGATGTTGGGATGGAAACTATTCACCATGTTATTTTGTGTCCTTAAAAGATGTGTGTGCAGCCCTTCAAACTGCAATCCTAAGTGAACAGAATTTTCTGTACTTCCTTATGTATTATATTTCCTAAGAGTGAAGTTTGTCAGGATTGTAGTGCTACTATCAAGGAATACTGTTTCAAAATCACTGTGGGGACTGAAGAAGTGTCTCCAAGATAACTGAAAACAAATTAACACCAAGAGATGCTTCAAAAATAGAAACACATTTCACAATTTAAGAAAATACAAAATGTAACACTGTCTTTTGTATATGTGAAAATATTGGAAATGCACAAAACAAAAAAAAAATCAAGTTAATAGCTGCCTGGTAGTCTGAACAATTTAAGGGAAATAAAGAAAAAATTGGATACTGGATCATTCACCAAAAAAAAGTGAGATTGAATTCATCTCAATCTAGCAAATGTGTTCTCTTGGTTTTCCAGGAAATAATATCCTGAAACAGAAAAAGAAGATAGACCTCAAGTCCCTACTGTGCTTTGTAAATCATTATTTTAAAAGGAAGGAAAAACCAAAGCCACAAGCACAAGGAACGCAGAAGTGACTTTAGTTACTGTTTCTGCTGAGACCAAATTTCACAGAATGTTGCATTAAAAAATGGCTCACTCACTACTTTGAATACTAATTGTGGAGTCTGCTAAGGATCTTGGTTCTTAATTGTTCACTCAGTCCTGTTTGAAAAAATAACCTACAGGATCTGGAAAACAGTCATAAATTATCAAGACCTGCCCCAAATTGTCCTGTTTTTATGGTGTGAAGTCTTCATGTGGGAAAGGGAGAAGAAAAAATTATGTTCTTAGGGAACAAAGCCCCAAAATTTGTATTTCACATGCATGACAGGAAAAGTAACAAGCAGTTTCATGATGTTTTAGTAATGGTATCTGAGTAAATGATAATAAAGCCCAGTTCCTCCAAGTGGGTGCCACTCCTTCCTCACTGGTGGGTGCATCCTTCTAAAGCAGACTGAGTGCCCAGGGTAGCACAGCAGACAGGAAACACAAGCCACAGAAGAGATGAGGTTACTAAACATCTTCCAGGTGACCCCATTCTGCTCTAAAAGAGACGATTCCTCTGCAGGAGCTCCCCAGACCGCCGTGACTGCCCCGCTCTTCGCCTCTCCCGCTTTCTCCCCAGCACAAAGAGCAGCACAGGCTTCCTGCTTTGAAATAATGAGTGAACCTGAAGGATGCTCTGTCAAGCCATGCAAAATTAATTAGGTCAAGGACTCTGCTGGCTGCAGGGTGACTGCTACAGTGACATTTTTGAGCAGCCTGTCTGTTGCACAGCAGCCCTCCCAGCCGTGCCATCCCAAAGATCAGCGTTATGGGACGTGTTCATCAAATCACTAAACATAATCATATTTCCTTTTATAACTGTCATGGCTTCTTTCCTACATGCTCACTCCCCTCTCTTTTTCTTCTGCATTGTATTTATTATTATTATTTTGCCTACAAGAAATGAAAGGTTTCTGAAATATCGCTGGATTTTCTTTTTCCTTTGTACAACAGCTCCCTCTAATGTTCGCTCTCTTTTTTCCTTCATTTCCTAATGGAAAGTGAGAAAGTTTAAGTCATACTTCAAATTTGATGAACGGTGTTTCTTTGGCCATTCTTCTGTGTTGAGAATTCACTAAAATCTAGAATTTTTTCTAGACACTTTATATCTATCTGATCAATAGGATTTATCAAGAGTACCAAAGAATTACAGTATGATTAAAATTACTATAAACATAACCAAAGCTGGTTTCCTGTGATCAGACTTCTTTGATGCTTTTAAGGGTTTCAAAGACCTATAAATGGTTTCATGGCAGACACCGATTTAAAGATATTTTATTTATTTATTGTCTTGTTCCATCTCTGAGTAGGTAAGGAGATGTGAACAGATGTAATGTTCTGATGTCTCTTTTAGAAGCCTGTGAGTAGAAAAGTGATGAATTAAAAAAATCCCAATGAAACTAACCCAAGCCCCAGGAAAAAAACATATCAATTCCTGAGGTCTTTGGGTGATGGTGATTGCACTGGTGATTGCAGAGTAACAAAAACAAGACAGGCCATACAGGAATGGGATATGGTTTAAGGAAAAAAAAAAATTTAAAGAGGAATAGAGACAAAACAGTGGATTTGAGAAGGGAATGAATCGTCAATTGGATCAATAGACTTTAAAAACAAGAAGATCACTGCCATTTCCCAGGTCAGCCTCATGCATAGTGTATTCCCTAGATGAGAAGGAGATGGATTTCTTCTCCTCGGATACAGAACTCCCAAATACTGTGGGTTTAGTAGTTTTCAAACAAACACTGGGCTTTGAAAACCTGTATTTGTGCCACCTCAGAGTAAGGACATCCAATCAGGGTAAGAAGGCTTTTCACCCCCTGGAACGTCACAAAATCCACCTAACGTTTGGCCATTCAATGTGAAGGCTGTTTCAAGGACCACTGAACATGAGCAAATACTTATAACAGGCTGATGGTCAAAGTTTAAAACAACCACAGCACTTAGCAATTAATTAGAATTCTTGTTAAAACAAACCTCAGTACAAATGTCTAAAGCTTGTTGGACCTAAAGGACCTCATTTTACATTAATTTGTTTCAATTAAGATTTAATCTTTTTTGCATTAACTTTTCAAGTGTGTTATCAGAAAAAAAGAAAACCAAAGTCTTAGGAGTCTCAAATTTAGGGCAATCTATAAAAAACATGTGAAAAGCATGTTTTATCTTCACTGGAAGTCAGGGTTTATGAATTATGGCCAAAATTTATTACTGGATATTTTTGTAGCTACTTTAGGAAACCTCAGTTTGGGAACATTTTAACAACTAGGTAAACAGAAGCCTACTGACTAGAGAATTTTATTAAAAAAACTTGATTTTATTGTGGAAAATAAAACTTATATTAGATAGAGATCTCTACAAGTTCCTCAACTGCCAGTCAACCAACCACTTTTTTTTTTGCAAACTACCACCATCATATATGCTGACATTTTCATTATGTCAATGTTGTCAGATCTTGTGATGTCAGTATGACATTTTAACATTAAACTGAACAAAAAATGCATGTGAGTGTTCAGACAGGTACAGGAGAGTCTCTGAAGCTGAATTTCTGACCACCTTGCATCTGCAAATGCAAAGTCTCAACAAACTAGCATTTATATATATGAATATACACACATATATATATATAAATATACAGACACACAAATCTCAGTCATTATAGAGTAAGTACTATAATAAATAAAAAGTGAAAACAACAACAACAACAAAAGCCTTCAAATACAGAGGAAATTGTGTGCTTAGAGGACATGAATTTCAAGAGAAATATTCTTTATGGTGGGCACAACTACATTTTCAGCATTTGGTAACACCCTGCTGGAACACAAGGTCATGTGAGCAACTTGATGGTCCTTCTGTGCTTTGAAAGAGCAGAAAAAGGGAAGATAACTGCATTCAAAGGCACATCATCTTTAATGAAGGAAGGGGAAATTCACATTTCTGTGAGGAGGTATCTAGCTGCAATAAGGGGCACATAGCTGAAGTTTTCCAGGCTCCCTCAGAGCTAGAGCATTGCCAGTTCTGTTGACCCATGAGCAGTGTGGTATGGAAACAGCACTGTGCACTGTTGGTAGGGCAGGAGGACAGATGCCTGCACCCAGGACAACCCCTAACAACAGATTGGATTGTCTCTTACACCTCTCCAAGGTCCAAGTGAGGAATGCCCTGCAAAGCAAGAGCTTAAATTTAAAGCTCAGTTCAAAGCAATAAAAAAAATAGATATTTGTAACCGTATTAGTGAGGTGGTTACAAACCTATGGGAAAAAGGATAAATACAGTTATATTATAACAGTGAACAGGAAAAAAAAAATCCTCTATACACTCTGAGCTACACAGAGTTTCCTGGGTGATATCTCTGAGTCAGCCAGGTCTCAGCTTTCACCTGGGGACAAGCACACTTCTCAGTTCCCATTTACATCTTTGGGTTTCTCACCTGCTTAGCTGTACACTGTACATCAGCTCACACATTTCAGGTGCACAGGAAGCCAGTTCTCCCAGAGCCTCACATTGCATGTGTCAGGTTGTGTGGTAAGAGGTTGCTCCCCACACAACCTGACCAGGCTGGGAGACCCTGGGCCAGGAGGGACCCCAATGCCACCTACGTGCACCCTGTGTATATACCAGATGTATCTACCTATTTTTATATGATGTATGGACACAGCACTCAGACATGGCCTCAGCCTCACCAGTGCCAAGGACAGGAGAAGAATGACCTCTCTGGTCCTGCTGGCCACACTATCCCTGATATTGAATTGAACTTTGGCATGATTTTTTATCAATCAGAATTTTCTGATTGATGGGAAAATGTTTGCTGAATTTACAACCAGCTGCAGCCACCACAAATGTTAATGCTGACACCTGATGTGAGGGTGTCTCAAACCACCAAAGACAATCCAACACACCAGCATTGATTGCAAGTCCAAATTTAGAACAGTGTTCTGGCCATACATATCACTGAGCAAAGAATTGCAAGAAGGATTTTTAGGGAAAGTTGTGAACAATTCCAAGATTCAAGAGAGCCTGGAAATTTTAGAGTACAAATGATTGAGAGAAATTTAAGCATAAACTTATTAACACCCTTCCCCTCAAACAGACCCTCAGGAAAACAGGAACTATAAAGTAGCTCTTACTAAAATCTGATTTCAAGATAATTTTGACCTCTCTAAACTGTATTTCAGAAACATGGGTTCAGTTCTGGCAATAGTTCAGGATTCTGTGCCACCATCAGTAAGCACTGGTGAGGGCATTTGCAGGGACTGACATTAGCAGATAGGCTGTGTCTGCATCAGCAAACAAGGCAACACAGCAAGAACTGATCTGGAGAGCAGAAGTTTCCATACCACCTCCAGTGCAGAGGCTTAACTCAGATCCTTTCTAGTGTGCTTCTGTAGGCTGAATACCTGAAGACTCCCAAACCCCACTTTTTGAGATGGTCTCAATTGAAACCTCAAACCCTTTCCTTTCTGAAAAATCATGGCAAGCAGGAGTGATAAGGAAATTTATTTCAAAAGAATTCTGCTGACTCAAACCACAGTTCTAATGCAAACCAGATTAAATGACCTGATTAGATTTGAACAGGAAAGATTAAAAAAAAGAAAAAAAAAAAAGATATTATTCTGTCTCCTTCTCCCACTGGAGTAGGCTGACTGTCTTAATTTATGAACTTTAACCAGATGTCTAAAATTCATGTTGTAAGTATCCTTCCTGGGCTCTCTGAAAGATCCTCTTTTCAATCAGGATAAAAACATTTCCTTTTTACTCCTGTCTCCTTTTTTTTTTTGTCTTATTGATTTACTTGTTACCATCACAATCTGCAACTTCTGGTTAATACTTGTCACAAATATAAATGAGCCTAAAACATAAGCAAGGTTTTCTCTCTATCTCACTGTAGATACATTAACACTCTGTTATATCTGACTAGGGATGTCTGCATTAGCTGTCAGCTGGAAGCTTTTTCATCTTCAGAAAATTACATCATGTTAGGTTTTCTTCAAATCTGATATCAGCAAAATCCCTCTAAACTTGCTTTTCTCTGAATGTAGTATTCTCCAAATCCCACTTCAGACAATATCCAGGATGAGCTTACTACAGATTGAAGCTTTAGACAGCTGGCTTCTATTGTTGCTCATGCTACTGCTGAAATAAAGGTGCTATTGTTGTCTGATAGGGCTTTCTGCAGTGCAGTTCCTTTACTTTGAGTAAAGTTTGAGTTTGAGTTTTATTGTGCACGTTCATGTGGAGGTCAAAGGAGCACAAAACTCTTGCTTCTGGTTCTCCAATACATCATTTCTTCAGGCAGCTGAGTGGGAAGAAAGGTAACAAGGGAATGTCGATATTGTGCGATTCTGAGTTCCCTCATTGCATTGTATACATTATAAGAAAAATAGCAGTTACTGGTGCATTTAAATAAGAAGTTTTCTGCTGATACTACCTTGAGTTTTTTTCTGAAGGTGGGACTCTGGGTACCACTCATGAGAATTGGACTACTACAAGGAAAGGAGCAAGGTAAAGCAGGACCCACCTAACAGCAGTGTAAGGGATATTGAGGCACTCTGTTCAGGACAGAGATGAGATGAGGTCAACTGATGTGGTGATTAATGATGATTTATGGCAAAATCAGTCTTATGGAAGGGTGAGACCTTTAGGTTGCTATATTCATCACCTTGACACCAGAAAACCATCTTAATTCCAGTTACAATGTCTTTTATAAATTTCTTTTCCAATCAACTACTTCCACAAAGTTCTTTAGCAAAAAGTTCTTTAGCATCTTCATGAACCAGTCATTAATTGCTACGTTTGCTACATTTCTACTGTGATGCTTCTCTTTACGTAATCATATAATTCTAATAAATCTTATTGCCGTACCTTTCACTTTTAACAACTTTATAACAGGTTCTATTACTAAACTTTAATATTTTCTACTATCTTACTTAACATATTTACTTGCTTATATGAGGCATATTTCTACTTGCTTAAAACATATTTCTATATAAACTACAAATGCCAGTTTTATTTTTACTGTTCTAAACTACATGCCTTCTCCAAGGCCTTAGGTCAAACATTGTATCCACTGTATCCATTGTATCTCTGGGGCCTAGGGTGCTCTCTGTGCCTACATTTCTCACAACACTCCTGCATGTTTCACAGGGGTCCAAGTTTCTTTCACCATCTCACAGCAGGTGAGTATGCTGTGCAACTACTGGACTCTCAACAAACAAACAGAAATGGTAGCTACAGAAATGATTGCAAAAAGCAGACATCAGGATATGAAAAAGTACCTAAACACACTCCAGTGCAAACAAAGTCAGAATATACAGCATTTACATTAAACTTTGTGTAAACATGTAGTGGGCTGACCCTGACAGGATGTCAGATGCTCACACAAGCCACTCTATCCCTCCCCTCCTCAACTAGACAGGGGGAGAGAAAATACAACTAAAGGCTTGTGGGTTGAGATAAGGACGGAAAGAGGTCACTCACCAGTTACTGTCATTGGGCAAATTAGTTTAAATTGGTACCCATCAAGCCAAGAGTAGGGGAATGAAAAATAAACTCAAATCTTAAAACACCTTCCCCTCACTCCTCCATTCTCCCTGGGCTCAAGTTTTCTCCTGATTTTCTCTATATCCTTGTCCCCAACACCATGTGAGGATAAAGAATGGAGTCTGTGGTCAGCTTATAACATGTTGTGTCTGATGATCCTTCCTCCTCAGCGGGAGGACTCCTCACACATCCAGAGAGGGGTCCTTCCCAAGGGAGTCAGTTTGCCAAGAACATCTCCAAAGTGAGTCCCTCCCATGGGCCACAGTTCCTTCATGAACTGCTCAAACATGGGCTCCTTCCACAGGCTGCAGTCCTTCAGGAGCACACTGCTCCAGCAGTCCAGTGGGGTCACAGCTCCTGCCAGGATCCTGCTCCAGCATGGACTCCTCTTTCACATGACCACAGCTCCTGCCAGGATCCTGATCCAGCATGGGCTTCCCACGGAGCCACAGCCTCTGCACAGGCACCCACCTGCTCCAGGATGGGGGTCCTCCAGGCTCCACATGGACCTTCATGGGCTTCAGGTGGACAGTCTGCCTCACCACAGCCTTCACTGTCACCGATGGGCTCTGCCTTGGCCAGCAGTGGGTCCATCTCAGAGCCAGCTGGCTTTGGCACTGTTGGACATAGGGAAAGCTCCTGGAAACCTCTCACAGAAGCTACCCCACTGTCCTCCCTGCTACTGAAACCTGGCCACACAAACCCATTACAAGCCAATAATTTTGGGGTGAATTATGGGTTGTCCCTGGATGCCTATTAATAGTGTAAGAATATATATATATATATATACATATACAGAAAAAACACGATGTCTGGATGGTTTCAATTTTTAAATATCTGAAGAAGAAAAATAACTGTAACCATCTTAACCTAGGAATTAAGAAAAAGGAAAGGAAACAGACTAGTACAAGCAATAAATGCTTTGCTCCACACAGATAAATTAATCAGCAGCGATAGCAAGACAAATATCAGACAGATGTCTCTAGGAGCTTCCTGAACTCTAACTTGCAGTTAAGTTTGGCAGATCCAATAAAAATGAGGTACAGCCAATGTGCAGCTCTTTACCCTGAGAGAGTAAGAAAAAACAGTAAGAAAAGACATAGTTGATTAATATAATTGTCTCATACCTCATTAGACAGCTAACCCTTGCTGTGCATTAAAGACTTTTTCCCCAAGTCTGTTCTGGCACCACATCAGAGAATTACTTTCTAAATATAATGCAGTGTATAAACAAAGTTAGCTTCAATTTTTATTGCTTGCCCCAAGGTCTGTGTTCAGTGTTTCTCAACACAATAACAGGGAGCCGTGGGGCTTTACCTCCGTCTCTCTTTACACCACTTCCTCCTCTAAACATACAAGTTAGGGATACATCTAGAATAAAGGAAACACTGAATTTAAAATTAAACATTATTTTTAGGTTCTGGATAAAAGAGGAAACATTCAGCCTCAACAAAACTTGGACTATGGCCTTTGTCTGCCTTTGGAATAAATTAAACTTTGTACAGACCTGGCAAATGCATATTTTGGCTCATGATATGGAACAAAGCCATATGCTAACATGAAAGAAGGGACTACAACTGGGATCATGCAGACCATTGCTGGCAAGTCCCAGCAAAATCATTTCTATCAGCTCAACCTTTCCAAAAGACTACAGAAGTTAGATTTTGCTGAGAAAATTAATTTCACTGACGTCAATGATTTTTTGCAATATGACAGTTAGTTTGCAAGAGAGGAAGCTGAGTAATCAGTGGATCTTGTCTAAAATAAGAAACTATACATTTGAAATATATCTTGTACTAATGTTTTTTAGATTTGGATACTTAAGGATTTTCATAATCTGCACTGGTTTATAGCTTTTCCTTCAAATTTAGCTGAATACTGAACATCAAAAAATCAGTTTCATTTGTACAGATGAAAAAGTCTTCTGAAAAGAAGTGTGCTGAATTTGCATAATGAGGTTTTTTCTTTTTTCATACTTTTCTTGGGAGTCTTTTTAAAAATTTTTTTAATGTAAGAAAATACCTATTAAAAACTGAGAAAGAGCTCCATATCTGAATCCACCAATATTATAGCTATGTTTCCTTTTGGCAGTGCACTAAAAGCTGACACATCAAGGGACTTCAGCTTTGATAATCAGATAAATACATCTTTTTTTGTGTTAAATTCAAGGAGATTTTAGTGAAAATCTCACTTCTCCCTAGGAAAAAATAAATATATTGGACATATATGTTTCTGTACTGCTCAACTTCCTAAAAAAGTGATGGTGTAGTTTTAGTATTTTTAAATTTTTATCATTTATTTACAGCTGTCTGATATAGCCAATGCTAATTCCCTATGGCTCAGGACTCTGGACCTAACTATAGCCTTTCAGTCTTGTGCAGGAGGTTGCTGCAACTTCTTTTCATTTGGTTACTGTGGGCAGCCTAACCTACCACAAAAGAACATGCAGAATACAACTCAGAAAGCCTTTAAAGGCTCTTTATGCAATTAAAATTTCCTTCAGACTGGTAAACTGCATTATTAACTATGAAAGTCACTTGTGGGCCAATTTACAGAAAACAGTCCACATTAAGAGGTTTTTCAATAAGTATCAGCTTCTTAACAGGTTTATTGAAATGAAAAGAAATAATCTAAAACTATACATTCAAAGAACTTATTATTTCAGGTTATATATCTATAACTGTGAATAATAAAGGCATGTTTTTATTAGAGACAGTGGGCACAAACAGAAGTAAGAGAAATGCCTTTTAAACAGTAGAAAGGCTCCATTACTGTAAAGAGTGGTCAAACACAGGTTGAGGTGGGAGATTGTGGCATCTCCAATTTTCTGACTGAAGTCAAATCCCATCTGGACACAGCCTTGAGCAACCTGCCCCAGCAGACCCTGCTCTGAGCAGGGAGTGGGATTAGTGATGCCTTAAGTTCTAGCTTTATTTATATTTTTTAGATTCTGTGCTGTTTTAGCAGGTAATTTTAGGTTTCATATTAAATGCTATTAAGTTCTCTTCACGGAGTAGACAGACAAAACAATTCCTTCTCTAGCTTGATAACAAGGACAACTTTCAGGCCCAAGAATAAAAACAGCTGTGATGTGAGAAGAAAAAACCAGGAGGGTGGAGCTTCATAACCTGAAGCTGTGGTTGGACAATTGATTTTAATATGTTAATGGAACAGAACTTACAAAAGTGTGGGACCTTGTGATCAGGCCTCCATTTTTGTGACCATTTTGGGGCATCTTGGGTGTGGTCCAGCCGGGCTCTCATACAGCCCAGGTGTATCCATTGAAGCCTTTTAATAAATACCTACTTTATCCTTTTGCTCTGTCTGGTCTCTGTTCCAGGTCAGTCTCCAAAAAGCATCAGTAGGGACCTCCAGAAGCACCTTCCAGCCCCAGTCATCCCTTCAAAGCTAGCAGCAATCAAGTCATGATCCAGCAGAAACCCTTAAAAATGAAATCAGCTTTTCTTTAATGTGCAGAATAATTCACCAAAAATAATAGAAATAGTGATTGAATACTTTAAAAGAGAGAATTATCCCTGTTTGAAATAGACACATTTTAAATGAAATTCAATCATATAATTTAAAAATAAATAACAAATGTACAGGTAACATCAGAAAATTATTAGAAAAAATAATTGACTATTAATTAAAAAATGTATACTGCTGTGCTTTTGCAATTTCTTGGGACTATCTGTAAATTCTTTTTAAACACTTGCAGCAGAAAAGAAAAGAAAAGAAAAGAAAAGAAAAGAAAAGAAAAGAAAAGAAAAGAAAAGAAAAGAAAAAAAAAAAAAAAAAAAGAAAAGAAAAGAAAAAAAAAAAAAGAAAAGAAAAAGAATATATTTTTTTTAAGGAAAAAAAAAGAGAATAAAATCAGATTTTAAGCCTCCCATGTAAAATTTAATTGACCCAAAGACATTCAAGACTAAGTATCCCTGCACCAGGCCTGCTGTCAGCTTTGATTCTTACTTTGAATCACAGCATTGCAACCTAAATATTCTGGGGGCCTAAATATTCTTTATTCCTTGAGGTGTGTAGTGGAAGGACAAGAAGGAAGGGTCGATTTGGTGGCTGCTGGAAAATTATATCTGACTCAATATAACAAGAAATAAGGTGGAACAACCAAATCATTCGGGGGGGGTGGATGCATTAGCACTGCAGATGAGAGCAAAAGGTCTTCTGCTTCAGAAAAAATCAAAGCCTATTGACTTATAAATTAAACTTTAAAGTACTTGAACTTACATATTCTTTCCAGCTAGCTGGTAGACTTCTCTCTCCATGATGTTTTTACAATTTCATTAATCAAGCAGGTCAGCTTTATTAGTCAGAATAGTCCTGAAATATAATTGTTCTCATGCCCCTCAGACGGCACCTACAGGTCAGCTTTCAAACATTCAATTTAATTTCATCTCCTGCAGGATTTTGATTCTATTTATTCAAAAGTGGGGATGACAAACTGGAATTTAAAATTTCCTTTCTTTTTGGGTTTTTTTTTTTCCTCACCCTTTCATTCCTCACCCCAAACCAAGGGACTTCTGCAGTTTCTTTCATATTTTCAAAAGTCTTCAGCAATTATGCTTCACACCAGATATTTGAGACTTAGGTAAACATCTAGAAGACAACAAATGTTTGGCATCCCTGGGAGATAGCTGATCAGACATTAAAAGGTCAGCTTTCCTTTATGTGTGCCAAGCTTTATCAGATCAGAGGAGACAATACAAGCTTTGAAATTTTACTCTGTTGCTCATATAGGTTTGTGCTATGCCATTTAGGCATTCCTTACAGTTCTAGCTGTCACCATCTATCACTGCAGAAAGGGACAAAACTCCTTACTGTTGCCATCTTGATAGTGCAGAAATTAGGAAGTGATTGTTGTAGCCTTTTGCATTATATATTAATTAAAACACTCTTATGTAATATTTTAATTTTAAATTTAAGATTTGTCTCTGTATATATTTAGTCATATAAAACATAGAATTCTACTCTCTTTTGGAGTAATCTAATAGGGCAAATGAATGAACTGGACCATTTCCACATCCAAAGTTTTGCCATATGTTTCAGTTAAAGTGAGACACAAAGGCAGGATTCAGTTCATTAAGGTTCTTATTCTCTTGCTTCTCAGGAGGTATTTCCTTCCTTTTCTCTCCTGGATCTGTGAAAGAATTTATGCATTTTGAATTTCTTGGCACCTTACTTGGAGAGAGGTGTACTTTTTTGACCTGCGCCCTATTGATTTCCAAGTGCTATAGTAATTGATTCATATTTTCTTTTCATTATGCTAATCAATTTTGTCAACAACAAAAAATAAAAATAAAAAAAGTTTTAATTTATTTTCTTCTTTCTGAGGGCCTGAAGTTCTTGTTGAAATATGTATTGCTTCTTTGTCTTATACTCTTAAATATGGCCTAGGTAGATACTTCAGAGCCTAAATACTCAAATTTTAAAATGTATATGTAAGATAAATAAAAGAAATCTAACAATTTTACTTTTAGTTTTCCTAGTCTCTAGCCTGAATAATCAATACTTTTGTCCTATGTAAGATCTTTCACGAATACAAATGTGTTTGTCATGAGAAAAACTTCTTAGAGCACTTTGGAAAGTGACATATTTAAGTAAAATCTATCAAAAAATTGCCCTGATAATACTGTTGTAGCCTCTATTATGAAAATGATAGTCATACACATTTTTGTTTGAACACCATTGAAACCACAAAAACTAGTCACCTAAATTCTTGTTTCTCATTACTGCTTATTGCAATTTTCTCTTCTATGGAGGAAAAGCAACCGTAAAAGACAGAGAGCTGTTCGACAGAACTCTTCACAGGCCCTGTTTTACTGGTTTGGAAACAGAAGGTAGCTGTTGTGAAAATACAGTTCAATAAAGCCCCTTGTGGCTTCCAGCCCTCCTCAGTGTGATGGGAGCTCCTGCGGGTGAGAAGGGGCTCCCTGGGCTCCTTCAGTGCCCGCTGAGAGCTGAGCCCACGGGAGGGCAGCCCTGTGTGCAGCTGACAGGCTCAGGCTTCACTCAGACACATCATGTGCCTCCTGCAGGGAACAGGATTTCCTGAAAATAATCTGATCAGACAGGGCAAGTAACTCCTATATGAATCAGATCTCCTTATATTATCACACACTCAAGAAATATCGGAGAGACCGAGCTGCAGCTTTCAGCATGTGGAGCTGAGCCATTTGATCTCAGGATATAGTCAGGAAAAGGAGCAGCTTTGCCTAGCTTGATTCTAGACTCGAGATATTATCAGGCACTATTTGGTGTTTGTTACAATAAACCTGCAGAAACTGAGGGAAAAAAAGAAGTATTCTGAGGGCTATCTCAGTTTGAAGCAGATAGTCTTTTAAAAAGAAATTTCTTAGTATTTAATGACCTCTGGTGGACAGGGTTACATTTGCAGGTCTTCCAAATGAAAATATGTATTCTGTGCCTCTTTTCAGAAAAGACTGCAATGCAACATTATCAAATTACAACCTTTCCCCTCAGTACTTCACAAACTAATCCAATGCCACCCTCTAATTGTGAACCTGCTTAAACTGAAAAGTGAGCAAAAATTACTCTTTATAAAAAGTTTGCAAAATAGTAAGAAAAATCCCTAAGGCAGAATTATTAGCATATGTAATAACAAAACCAGTTCAAACACATTAAAAGAATGAAAAAGTTCTGCTGGTTCCCAGTTTTTCAAAATTGTAATGTTGCAAAACACCATGTTCAAGTTTTCTAAATGGATTTTTCTTTACCAGGGTAAACTATGCTATTTTCTAAGGAAGACCACCTTAAAAAACCTAGCCATCAAGTACACTGTCATAGTATCCTGTGCATTTTTTCTCTCATATTAGCACTAGCTGGACTGTAAACATTCATGTCCACATAGCAGGGGTATAAATTATACAGTCTCCTGAAAATTCTTCTATTAAAAGTACAGATCTTTCCTTACTCAGCCTGTGATGATGTCTTTTCCTCTTCCCTACTCTCTTTGACTCCTTTTCCTTCCAGCTCTCCTATTCCTCGAGAGTCTCTTTCTCTATCTCTTTCCAGAATCAGAAAGTATTTTTCCTTCCTTTGTGCCTCAGTGCAGATACACACTGAGGACCTCAGGTTGAGTATCAGAAAATCATCTTCTCTTACTTCGTTATTTTCCCACAATAATTATATTATTGTTTGATCATTCAAGGTGAAAAGAATTACTATTAAGTTCCCATGGCTAATATAAGAAGGTCACTTTTCTGACTGGGAGTTTCATTTGTTTCTTTATTATAACAGCCTGTGGTAGTCAGCAAAGAGTAATGATAATTATTGGCTTTAATTTTTACTAGGAATTGTAACTCTGAAAAAAGAGAATTTTTGACACTAAGAACATCAGTAGCAGTAAAATAATCAGTATACCTAATTCCTTCAAATTATCACTTTCTTAAGAAAGAAAAATGGGATGGGGCAGAAGAGCAGACCAGAAATGGCTGCACATTCCTTACACAAGCAATATCATCATTGTGGAGGCAATGGTCAATGTACAGCAGGCAATAAATGGTAAAGACTTCATAGCTGGTGAAGCCTGACCCTTACCGGCTTACTCATCATGCAATTAATTAAATCAGCATGCTCCTGAGCACTTCCATCTCATTCAGTCATGGTTATCTCCCTCTCATATGTTTCAAGTCTTCTGGCTTTTTCTGCTAAAAATAATAATAATTTGAAAATAATAATCTCTGGTCCACTGCTTCACTGCAGTGTTTTCTATGAAGGAACATTCAGAATATAAACTCCCCTGATAGGCAAGAATCCAAACTACTTCAAGAAGAATGAGAAAGATGCTTCGATCCAGACTTCCAGTGAGCCATGCTGGGATGTCTCATTGTCTTTAATTCCTTCATTAAGACATCAGCACATTGCACAGAAGGAATACAAACTTAAAAGGTGAGCCTCGCAATGCATTGAGTCACAGAACTGCTGTTGCTGCTTCTGGAGGTTGGAAAGGAGAGTTGTTACAGCCCCCATCTGCCCTCTGTGTACGTAAGCAGGTGCTCTATGAGAAACAAATGCTTGTGTCTCTCCCACACACCCAGTGTTTTGCACTGCCCTCACCTTGGCTTCTGCTAAGCTGCTTCAAAGTTGAGAGGTTTTTCACTTTGGATGTAGCATTAATGCAAGCAGTTCCCTTGCCAACACAGAAATCTCCTGTGACACTGAACCCTGTAACAGTCTCTACATTTATTTTTTCCACCAACAATAACTCACTCTGTCCTGCCATTGAGGATACCTTCGTATACACTCAATTTATCTAAACATTCTTTAGAGAATATTTCATGTTAAAAAGTCCCTAAAACTAGCATCACACAGTAAAATTAATTTACCCTAGTGACAGTCTCAGGTAGAGATGAAGCACAGCAGCATAATATTCAAATTTACTCCATTAGCAGTATGTGAACATATTATAGTCTAACTAATATTCTGTCTCTCCATTTATTATCTCCATAGTTACAGAAATAAATTTGCTGCATAGAACTGATCTCTTCCTCATCTTTTACATCTCATATTTTTACAAATCTGAAGCAAGAATTTTAGTAGTCATTCTATACATATATTGCATTCATCACCACCTAGGACTTACCTACCCTTCTGTATAAGGAGCTCATTCTACCATCTGATGTAGGTAGCTCATTCATTGGTCAGTTTTCGAATCATATTAGTTATTATTTGTTTATTTAATCATTATTCTGTATTTCTGTATACCGTATTCTGTGGTATTTCTCTTCTTTCTCTTTGCCAAAATTAATAATGGCTTTGCATCTGCCGAGTCAGGCTACCCAGTTAACCTGCTTGCCCTGTATTGTGGGAATAGAAAGATGGCATGTATCACTACCAAAATCTGCTCAATTCAATATGGTACAATCCTGCTTGAGAAAATATGTGCTCTGGTGTTCCAAATGGATGTGGGGGTTAGATAAGCCCTTGCCTTTTGCCCTGGCCTCTGGCAGCAGACAAGAGCTATATTGAGGTGGCCAGTACTCCAAAACTCACAAGTTCTTTAATAATGGCTGATTCTGTCTATTATAGAATGAACTATTTATTTAATAGACAGAAAACTAACAGACATAAGACTTAAAACAAATTAATAGTACACAGGAACATATAAAAAGAAAACTACGAGTAGGTGTATACAGTGCAAGGTTAAAGGTACCTGTTAATGTTACAGCTAGTGAGAAAATAACATAACTTAGGATTCAATGTATCTTACCATCCAGTGGCTGGCGTGACACCCATTGATGTTCTTTCCTTCAATCCCCAGAGAAGTAACCATGGAACCTGTGTCCAGGCTCCAGGGGTTCTCCCACACTTTCAGGGTGTGTGTGCAGTGATAACTCATGTGTCTTTTATAGTTTGTAAAACAGTGTCTCTCAGTTTTTATTTCCTTTATCTCCTCCCACATCTGCTCTCTGTACTAAGATGTTGGTTTTTGTCTGTTGTTTTTTTTTTATTTTGTTTGTTTGAGTTTTGTTTGTTTTTTGGTTTTTTGGGTTGTTGTTTTTTTGTTGGGTTTTTCTTTTTTTTTTTTAATTGAACTTGGCTTGGCTCTCTTGGCTCGGTTTAGGAAAGCCTTTTATTCCAAAATGCAGTCTCATGGGATGGAATCAACTTAGTCAGATGCAGATGTCTTGCATGTAGGCTTGTGTGTCTGAGCAACTCACCAACCAAAAAGCAAACAAACAAAATGCCCAAACAAACCAACACAATCTAAGAGATTAATTGTTCTGTTTTTTAAAATTCTGATGTAAGAGCTAAGCACTAGAAAATGTTAAAGGAGAGGAACTGTTTGATTACAGTAAATTAATGCTTTTCAATACATTGCTTGTACATTAGGCAGGTTTTTTGGAAGATGGTTAGGTAACAGAGGGAAACAAAAGCAAAATTTGAAAAATATATTATTTTAATACACTCTGCTCAGGTGACAGGATACCTACCAGTGCTGCAATAGAACCAAAATAATTAAGCAACATGATAATGTTATTGTATTTTAAATAAGACATCTTTCTTGTAGTGAGAACCTTCCTTTGCTTCTCATTCAGGAGTACAGTGTTGCCTTTATAAACAGACAAAAAATAATTTGTAAAATGAGACATTGCGTCATTGGTGATATTTGGCCACTCTGTTGTATCTTCCTGGGACCAGCAGTAGCACAGCACAGAGCTGACTGAAGGGTTAGTGTCTGCCACCCAGGCAAATCAGACCAGCAGAGCAGCAAAAGGCAAGACTGAGGAGCACTTAAAATAACCCCGAGTAAGCAGCTTCCTCTAATTGAGAGAAAAAAAGGAAGTATCAGAGGCTATACATAAATGAGGCAGTGTGGGTCTAACCAGCAAGTGGGTCTAGAAATACAAAAGAGCACAAATACAAAGCTTTTTTGTGATCTGTTTTATGAGGTAGCTGAAGAGTTATAAGCAGCAATGGAACTAAATCCAAAGCCTCCATAAATAAAAGCAGATTCCTTGTGTCCGTGGACACAAGCTAAGACACCATGGACATGTGTCCATGCTTTAACACGTGTCCATGGACACCAGCAAAACTAAAGTCAGAACTATTAGGACATGGGTAGAATCGTAAGAAATCAGAACTGATATTTATGAACCACAGCAAGAATTGATTCGGGAAGATATTGCTCAACATGGATGTAAGCAGTAACAGGGTAACAAAGTCTGTGTCTAACATGAGCAACACAAGAAGGAGAGGTCATGTTGGTGTTTTTCAACAGTACAGAGAAAGCAGAAACAGAGAGTGCAGCAGACTAATATCCCCTACATGCCTAGCAAACTCAGCCCTCCCAAAAGGAATTAAATTTTTGCAAATAAACCTTACTAAAACTATGGTTGTCAACACGAAATGGAGAAATCATCATGATGGTCAGAAAGAGATTTCTGTGAATTCTGGGCAGTACAAAGAAAGAATCTGAAAGAGAAATCAACTATCCAATTCTGTATGCATCAGGATAGTCCATGACACCAGCAATTTTTCTGAAGAAGAAATGATTTGGTTTTTGTTCAGCATATATTTGCCTTTTATTTTCAGCTCTTTGAGGCATAGTGTAATAATGAATTCATCATCATCATCATCAATAGTTCACATTGTTCAGGACAGAGGAGTGAAAACAGGCTAAAACTGTCTAAAAAGTGTTTGAAACAATCAAAGAATTACTAGTAATATTTTATTTCTGCTGGGTTGCCTTTGTCCCAGGGCAAAGTGGGGTTTTAACATGTAGCCAGGTTATTTGGAGCCTGTTTTCCTTGTCTCACACTGAACAAGTTACACTATACGAGTCTCTTCTCAGAACATGCAACTCCTAGCTAATGTTTCTGCAACCTCCCTTAGGTATTTCATGATACTGCCAAGAGAAATAATATTATCTTCTCTCTTCAAGTCACAGCTCTTGGAGAAACATTTTGCTCCAACTGCCTTTTTCTTTTTGGAGTCTAGCCAAGAAACAGCAGAAGAGAGAGGGGAAGAAATGGGAAGAGTGTCTGTGCCACTCTAACAGGCTTGGAATAGGCTCAGAATGGCATGGTGAACTCATCTTTCTTCACAACTGACCACAATTCATGATGGCACAAGGTGGACAGACAGCACAGACAGAGGCTCAAGCTCTAAATCTCTTAAGACCAAGGCCACAGAGCTCACTGATGCTCATGATCTTTTATTTCAGTCTTTATATCTGGCCATGAATCAGCTGGGTACTGCAAGAGCTCCACGTGCTTCTTACTCACCTTAACTAGTTTCTGTTTCCTGCTGATAGCTCATTCCTTTAAATTTGCATAAATGAAAGTGCTTGTTGTCTGAACTATGACATTATAGGAAGCTGCTTCTCTTATCTCCCTAAGATGTTTACCTTGAGAAGCTGATTTGGGCTGGGAGGAGTCCTGGCAATAATATAGGAATCACAAGTTTCTTGACTATAAGGGAAAATTCCCTGACACAGGAAAATTTAATAGATTCAAATTCTTTGGTCCTTTGCATCTTTTGTACAGAACATCAGAAGGTTTCCTTTAAAGCTTCCTTGTGCCCTTTACTATGTTCTGTAAATGAACAATCCTGATGTTTTCAGATACAAAAAGTTAAGAATGACAAAATTATTTTGTCATTTACCATCTTTTATGTGACTATCCCAGTAGAAAAATTCCATGTCACTGATACTTCTTTCAGCAAAAGGCTTTGTGTGTCAGTAATATTAAGCTTTCATACTAGATAATAATCTATGGTGGCAAAAATAGAGATAATAAGCTCAAGTGGCAAAACCTTTGAAATGACAATAATGTGGGCAGGATGGGACATGTGACGATTGCTTTAGATGAATCCATTTGGCCTTACCATTACAGCTTCTGAAAGGCTGTAAATGGCACTTAGACAGTTTATATTATGACCAGGGGCTCCCAGAGCATTCAGCATAATCTGTTTAAATTAACATCTCTGTCTGCTACCAGCTTCTGAGATGACCTACTCTATGGATTATGCTACCAGCCCAATAAGGCTGCTCTTCACAGAATGTATTTACCTTTCCCTCACATCAGCCCCATTGACAACAGCACTGTGGTATCTAAGCTGGAGAATTGCTTGGAGAATGGTAAGAGGTTACGTAGATCATGCCTGAAACGCCCAGAGAATTTCTCTCTTGGGTGACCCAGAATTACAGAATGACTGTGGCGAGTCACAGCTCTCCCAGCAGCAGGGGCATTTTACAGAGCGGTGCAGTGGTGTGCTGTGTCAGGATGCTCTATTCTGTTCTCATCTGCTGAAAAAATAAAACACTCTGTAGAAAGAAATGGCAAAATTTTTTATTGCCAAGTCACTGGACACAGTGAGTCTGAAAATGATGCATGATTCTCAATCTTTTATTAAAAATAGAGAGAGAGAAACAAAATTTATGCCTCATGATGAATGATCTGTAGTTTAGTGGAGATAAATAGCCAGACACCTATTCTATGAAACACTGTGACATTTTGGGGATTTTTTATTAAACACATAATCAAGATGAAAAAGGTGTCCCTGGTTGAAGTTCTCTCCTTCCCAGCTGTGGAATGTCCTTCCAAAGGTAAATGAAGCATTCCAGATACAGCTCCCTCAGGTTTTGCATCAAAATTTGCAGAAAGTTTTTTTAATGAGTTTAGATTAAAATAGCTGTCAGAATTGGAAATACATTTTCATTCCTTTCAATGCATTTTTTTCAGAAACTGCATTTAGATATAATATTCCAATCCAGCTCAACAGCCATGTTACCAGCAGTCCAAATGATCTTTTTAGAAATCAGACTTCTACAATTATCTGAAATTACTTTCCAGAAGAAACTGAAAGGAAAAATGTACTCCAAAAGAGATTTCAGAAAATGCAAATGCTAAAAACATTATTTAGATAATCCTGTTAACTTTTTTCTTCCCCACTAACCTAAGTTCAGCAAATATTTGCAGTTTTTTATAATGTATTAGGATTTTTGGTTATTGGTTGGTTGGTGTCTTTTGTTGTTTTGTTTAGGGTTTTTTTTTGGTTGATAGGTTGCTGTGTTTGGTTTAGATTTTTTTTTCTGGATAGGCTGTAATAATCCCAAGTGTGAATTCTTTTGTTATTTTTTGTGATATTTTGTGAACCTTATTTAGTACCTGCATTTCTACTTAACTTGATTTTCTTGATGCATTTTTTCTTGCCTTCACACAATAGTATGCATTGTTCTGGTATCAAATCATGTCCGGCACCTGAAGGATTTTTGCAACACTCAGACTTTCCACCATTAACACTTGTCTAACTCCTGCTGTTTATGTCAGACTCACTATTCATCACATGTGATGTCTTTGGGTTTTTTGTCTTTTCCATAGTGCTAATAAATTATACCCATGCCTAGTCTAAACATAATTTCTTGGAGTCAGATTTTAAAAAGCTATACTTATTACTTTTTTGTGAACCTTCAGTTTTACATAATTTATTTCCTCTTCTCAAGGTATTTTGGACTAAGAACATAGTTTTTAACTGATTTTCAGATATGGAAGACTCAAAGGTCCTACCAAAGCCTCTAGAAGCTGTGGGGATTCAGCATCTCTCTCAGCTCCTGAAAAAAGATTTTTTGGCAACGTCTCAGTTTATCACTTACAAGATGTGGCACTTTGTCACAAATAAAGGCTACTTAAAAACTATTTTAAGCCATTGAGCCATCACTTTTCACTCTGCAGTTTTCTATTCCTTTTCCATTGAATACTTTCCTCTTCAGCCACACCATTTATCTTCATTCCTCATTCAAGCCACAAGTCTGGCCGCTGGACACCACAGGAGAAGCCAAGACCAAGAGAACTCATTATTAAGTCTTTAATCTTGATTCCCTCTTCCCCTCCCTTCTCCTGGCTGTCATGGTTGACCCTTACTCTTCCTGCAAAACAAACTGCTCTACCATGTCAGTAAAAAAAAACCACTCTGAGGTGCCACTAGTCTTTGAGCCCTTCTTGAGGGTCTTACCACAGAGATGTGGGAGAGTTTTTTCCCTGATACTAAGAGAAACAAAGTGTACTTGCAATAGAACTGGGTTTCTGATATCCTAAGTTACACCACACTTCACTATTTTAACCTCTGCAACTCACAAAACACTCCTTAACTAATTGTTAAAAAGCATGGCACTTGCAAGGCTTAATGTGTATTTTCAGTTCCCATTTTTTAAATTAAATTCTTAAGAGCTTTATCTCTGCTTCAGCTGGGCCCATATTCATTTTTATAGACCTCTATGCAAATCCAAAGTGTTTGGTATTATGTGGACTAATAACCTTTTGGACGCATTTCTATGCTGCCTGATATTCTTTTAATGTGGGAAAATATTTTCATAGACTTTCCAAAAGATGCTTCGAAAAAGATAGCAGGACTGTCTAATTCAGTCTTACACTGTTTATTTCTTTGATGTTTGCTGCTTCTTTCTCTGAAGAAGAAAAGCAGAAATATGTTTGAGCGTGCAGCAGGGATGTAACGCAGAAGAAGCCCCTGAAGCCCAGCTAGGCACAGTACCCAGCTCTGTTTTAAGTGACGGAAAAGGACACAGCATTCCCAATTTCTGTAACGGGCAGAGAAGAGGAATGCACGGAGGTGAAAGCGCCCACCTTTAAGGAGGACGGAGGGAGTCCGAGGAGTGCCGGGAATCCCCAGGTTTTCCTCTCCGTGCGCCGCGGGCGGAGCGCGGTGCCAGCAGAGGGCGCTGCCGCTCCGACCGTGCCGGGGCGGGCGGGGCTCGCAGCGCCGCTCCCCAGCCGCAGCCGCCGAGGATCGCACCCCTCGTGTAAAAGCGACGAAGAAACTCACATATTAGATATGAGGCCAAACTCAACCAGGTTACAGGAACTAGATATTCCTGGGTGCCTTTACGGTGCACATTTCTACAGATGTGATCCCGGCATTTCAGTGTGGGCTCTAAAATAAAGAATTTGCGAACGCACGCTGGGTTTAAAGCTCAAAATAAATTAGAGTTTTCTAGACAAGCATGAATTTTACCAAAAGTTAAATACTTTACTGCGAACAGTTAACACAAATGTAATAATAAAAATTAGGGGTGGGAGGTTGCAGGTACTTTTAACAAGATCTCTAATTGCAGGTCAACATTCTCTTTCCTTGGAAGATTTAGAGAAGCTGAGATACAAAGAAGAAAAATATCTTCCAATTACTCATCAAGCTGCTATTATAGGTAAGAAGACATCAAATCTTCCTAAATCCAACACCAAAAAGGCTGACAAAATACTTTGGCTCTTAACTAGGAGAGTTTTATGTTCAATAAGCCTGGGCCAAACAATATTGCCAGTCAGGTGGGATTTTTCAGCTCTGCATTCTCTCATTTCTTAAGAGGAACACAAAAATTATTCACCAGACTGTGTCAGACCAAAAGCCCATCTAGCACAGAATCGCTTTTCCACAGAAGAACAGAAGTGGATGCTACAACATTAAAGATATTAAACCACAGAAAGTACATTCTGACACTTTGCCACTTTCAACACTATTTTTCAGCAGACAACTGTTCAAGGAATTTTGGAGTGTGTGAGTGGACTATGTTATTAAACAGTCACTGTTGATCTATTCTCAGGAAAATTTTCTAACTCTTTTTAAGCTGTTTCTGGAGTCCACAACATCCTGTGGCACTAAGTTCAATCAGTTAATTTTCTGTCAAAAGAAAAAACTACTGCCTTTCTCTGTGTTAAATCTGCTGCCCAATATGTTAATGTTGTACTTTAGCTACCAGAACAGCAAATACCTCTCCTACAATCAGTCGGGAGAATGATGTCTCAACTATTTTGCTTGCTTACACAACTTCTGACTCACAAGTAGTTTTATCACTGACTCAGGATATCAAACAGCAGATTCAAATCTATTTTTATTTTATTCATACCATTGTCTACATTATGTTGACCTAAGTTGCTGGATTTTAAGACAATCCCTATAGTATAAAAATTAAGAGATTATTAGTCTATTTATGTCTTGGAAGCAGTTGCTTGTCTCTTTTTTTTGTCTTGTCATAAAACATCTGGCATTAACTACTGAGAGAGAGAGCATAATAGAGTAGATGGCTTTTTGTTTTGTTTCTCTAAGACCTTTTCTTTTCCATATTCCAATATTATTATTTTTTTACTTGAAACTCCATGTATTAAAATCTTGACTTCTCATGGACAAAATATTTAATTGACAGCAAGAAGGATGCCATAGCCTCATTAGTCACTTGCTGCAGCCTCTTTGACTTAGATTACGGTATCAAAACAAAAGCAGTAACTATGTCCAAAAAAGCAGTAACATGAAAAGATTGGTGGCTTTCAGACACTTTTCATTAATATATTAGTATTTCTCTACCATTACACAATTTTTACATTATGCCATATAGTTCAGAGAACTTTCCCAGTCTCAACCCTTTATGGTTTCATTCCTTTCAGAGTCTATCACCAACACCACGCTACACACCACCCAAAACCCCTCCCTCAC
Organism: Polioptila caerulea; assembly: GCA_013397295.1. Classification (NCBI taxonomy): domain Eukaryota; kingdom Metazoa; phylum Chordata; class Aves; order Passeriformes; family Certhiidae; genus Polioptila; species Polioptila caerulea. The sequence continues at coordinate 59,406 of VYXF01002173.1, read as the reverse complement.
TTTTCCTAATTCTGTATTCGCAGACAAAGCACTATTGTGCTTTGTTGCCAAAATAAAGACATCACCTATACTTTAGAATTGGTTCAAACTCTTGGCTGAACAAACAATAAAACCACACTCTCACATGAGCAGATACTTCTCTGTAAGAGTTGTGCAGTACAAGTGAATCAAGGAAGGACATAGAAAATTATTTTTAAAATTAATTCCCTGGAGAAACTAATTTTGATCTGGGGACAGTAGCAATGATTCTCCAAAAGGAAAAAAATGTTAGTTTTTCCTTTATAAATTCCTGTTGATGCAGGACAAACTTGCAAATAGACTACAAAAGAAATAAACATGATATTAAGAAACAGCTATATATGTCTTATATTGATTTCAGGACCATAAAGGCAAGTCAAAATTCCTGCGCTCTCCAATATTATTAAAAACCGTGTACTGATTTGTTTAGCCTGTAACAGGGCTTGATGGGACAAAAGCATTGCCATGTTTGCTATGACAAGGCTAGAGTTCCTGATTATGCAGGATAGATTATGAGGAAAACTATGCAAATGTAAAGTCCTTGTTGTGAAACTCCAGGCAATTCAATTGGTGGTAGTTCTCCTTACAAAACAAAAAGGTTATATTCAGAGTTGTGTAACTTGGGTGGGGCTATACTGAAATATTCTGCCAGATGATACACTTAGTATTCAGTGGCTTAAATTATTCCAAGGAAGAGTGTCCATGCCAGCTGAAAGAGCAAAATAAGTTCAGTCTTGGCTCTCTGCAAAAGGAGTGTGCTGGCTGATAAGTAGCCTGGTGCAAGGAATGGGAAGCCATAATGGGATCAAAGTGTTTATTTGGGCTCTCCATTATCTTTACAGATTGTTACTCAGTGTTCTCCTGCTCTGCAGATCCTATCACAGCTGCACAGGAGCAGGGTCCTTGCTATTGTACTGAACAGCCAGCGCAATGCCATTTCCCCATCCCTGTGTGACAAGTTCCTCAAAATGAGAAACCACTGAGCAAAAAAACCCTTCCATAGTCAGCAGATGAAAATTCCCCTGAAAAATACACTACGGCGGTTTTCATCTGATACCAGGTCTTTTACTGGGTCCTCTTCTTCCTCTTCCTGCATTTCTGACACCTGCTTGGCCTTTTGAACCACTCAGATCTCACACATCAAAACAGATCCTCTTTCAGCACGGGCTGTCAACACAGATTTGGAGCAGAGACTTGCTGCTTCACTTACTTCAGAACCCCAACATGCACAGCCTGAATCCTCACTGACCTCACAACTGGGGGAGAATTTAACAGTCTTCTGTGCATGGGAGCACTGTTTGAAACTCAATGCTTTGTTGCAAGTATTTAATTTATTGAACAAAAAAAAAAACCCAAACACAGAAGGATGGGTTTGGACAAAATAAGATCTGGGCTAACTGAAAAGATTTATTTTTATTTTGGTTTGCTCTTTCAACAAATAGTGTTCTCTCAGCTTTGTGTTGTTTGCTTGACATGTAGGAGGTGGTAGGGTTTTGTATAACATTCCTTAGGTCCATGTCAGCATTCTATCCCAGTATTTTCATTAATTTTATGATAGAAATGGATGAATTATATCAGTCAATTGTTGCATGAGAAAATTTATTTTTAAACAAACAAACCCTATGATTTTTTTCAATCAGTTTCACTCAGCAGGAAATAGAAACTTTATGTGCACATCTGCAAAATATTTTTTTAGTTTTCAATTAAACATTTTGCTTCTGGGCAATCTGCACTAGAATTCTTTCTTAAAATATTTTTGAGAATAGAAACATATTTTTTTTTAAAGTGATAAAGTTTTGCCTATATTGCTGAATGTGAGGGAATTTGTTTTCTTAGTATTTTTCCCATTATATGTTTAAAAAACATTTTAAAAATACAATAGGATACTTGGAGAATGTCACTTCTATCCACTGCAAAATTCACTTTCAAAACAATCCATTTGGCAACGGAGATCAAAATGTTATCAGAGGTAGAGGATCGCTGTATTATATTACAAATGCTCCCTTCTATTAAGTTTTTTACTGTTGAGAACAAGAAACACTCACAAATTGTCAGGAAAGATACAGAAACACATTTGATATATCCAGAAGAGCCAAGAAGCTCTCTTCATAACCAGCCATGTGGAAAGCCAATCCAACCTCCCTGCTCTGGGTGAGCTTTTGAGAGCACTTCATTCCAGTTATTGCTAAGTCGTTCCTTTCATAGAGGCTCATAGAATCACAGAAAATGCTGACTTGGAAGAGACCCATCAGGATCATTGAGTCCAGAAGGAGGTTGTGAGAGATGGTTTTCAAAGCTTTGCTGAGGTCCAAAAGGATTACATCTACTGGCTTCCCTTGATCAGTCAGGGGGGTTAGAAGGAGATGAGGTTTGACAAGCAGGACTTTCCTCTCATGAATCCATGTTGGCTGTGACTGATGGCTTTGTTGTTCTCCAAGACAACATTTCTTTTCTTCCATTTCTCAGAATAATCTTTTCCATGCTTTTACCAGGCACTAAAGTGACACTGACAGGCCTGTACCAGGGTCATCCTTCTTGCCTTTCTTGAGAGTCAGAACAACCACTTTCCAGTAGCTGAGACCTCGCTGGATTCCCAAGACAGTTCAAAAACCTTCAGGAGAGGTTTTGTGATGACATAACCAGTTCTGAGGATTCTTGGATAAGTCCCATCAGGCCTTATAGATTTATAAGGATCCAGCTGGAGCAGCAGATCCTGCACAAGTTCAGGATCAAGGAGAAGTTGATAGTTTTTTTCCTATAGAACTGCATTTGGACTGTTGGGCTATGTTTTCTATCCAACTGATACGTAAACTGATACCTAAAAGTGGTGAAAAATTTAACTGCTTTCCTTATCATGTTTTATTACAATAATTTTAGGGCATTATTTTTGATACAGAACTTGGCTTTGCCTCTGGCTTTCTGAAGAAAAACAAGTGGATATTTAGGGATTTGTGTTGTCTTCTACAGTCCAGAACTCTCGAAATATGAGACTCATCTGAAACCATCCTGCCAGTTATGATCACAAAGATGTCTCAGTTTGACAGCCTAATCTTTTGGAGGGCTTTTCATTTTTGCAGAGGGCTTTCTTTCATCAGCCATCTCATCAGCATGATTGACTAAAGACACAGCTGAGAAGCTGCCAGGACTGCTGCAAGACCAGATAGGTTTCCGTTAGCAGGGATGGATCACGATACAGACCTTGAATGTTTTTGGTTATTGGTGGTTTCTATGGAATGAGGTTTGTATTTCATAAATGTTTGTTTAAGGACTGCCAGAGGAGAATCTATAGCAGTTAGGATGTTTCTTTGAGTAGATGGAATCTAAGTAGATACATAAAAAGATAGAGATATATGTTCAGAGGAGTGTAGTTAGGTTATAAGCTTTAGTACTCAAAAGCTAGAGAACAGCAAAGTAATGTATCCTGCGCAACCCTTGGATTACACTGCAGTTTCTATCTCCCTGGCCACATACTATTTTCTTTTCCCACTATATAAATATCCTCTTCAGTGTGCAGACTGATCTGTGTTAGTCCTTGTGCTCCTGCTCCTTCCTTTCCTTTACCTTTCAAGCAGATGATCCAGGATGTACTTAACCTGCTAAAATCAAGTGCAACCAACATATGATATCTGGTGCCACTGCTGATCTGTTCTCTTTCCACATCTTCTTCACTAGTCATTGTCCAAAATGGGTCCCACACCCTGTATAACGCACGTGACTCAAGGTTTTCTCTAGATACAAAATTATTATTTTCCTCCTGGGCTTTCCTGTAGTCTGCTGTAGTCACCAAGTGATGCACAAACACCAATTAAGTTATTTTCACAACATACCAGTGGGACAGCATACTATTATTATACCTAATTTACATGTGGAGCACTAAGGTATGAGGAACTGTGGTTCCACGTGTAAGCTATGAACATCTTTAACTACACAAGCTGGGACCATTCTTGGAACAGAGATGACCTATTAACAAAATGAGGCAGGGTTACTGTTGAAAAATAGCATGTGATCATGTAATTAAAAACTAAGTCATACCACAAGTGCCTGATAGGGTCAAAAGAACCTTACTCAAGCAGAGGTAATCCTGATATTTCTTAATCTTTCAAGCTAAATTTATAGTCCTTAATTACGTATTTTAATCTGGCTAATATTTGAAAATTGTAGGATTAATGCTCCACAAAATCAGGAAAAAGGAAATTTCATTAGATCTCATTACCCTGACTTTCATGTGAGTCATCAGGAGGATGTGAGCTCTTTGACGTCACAGCAGAGTCCTACAATACCTGGCTGCCCCAGGCTGTGCTTCTGCAGAGGTCTAGACCCATCTGCTGCTAGCTAAAAAGAAATCTGGGCAGAAAACAACTGCAGTTTCTTTGCTGGATCAATGAGCACTCACAGTAGATAGGTAATATGAAACCACAAGCTGAAGCAGTAGCATTATCGGGGTGGGGCAGGATGGGTGTCTTTGTTGTTTGATGGATTTTTGGCGGGAGGTGAGGTTTTTTTGTGGGTCAGTTTCTAGAGACACTGTTTCATCAGCAGGTTTCATGGGGATTTTATAGCATTAGAGGCTCAGATGAGTTCAGTTTGAAGAGAAAGGCATTGATTTACTCAGTCTCCCAAATATGACCCTCAATGTTGAACTTGCACCTCTACTGATAAGATACATTTTGATTTGCTTGAGTTGCTTTGAGTTCCAACATTTCCCCTATGACTTTGCGTGTGTTTATGGTAAAGTTTCATGAAAACAGTTCTACTGATCCCTTTAGGGAAAAGGAAAAAAAAAAAAAAAGAGAGAGAGAGAGAAATCATATTGTCACATTCACTAGACAATCACTGTGTACTCAGTAGTATACTCCCAGAACCTGGCCTAAAAATAAGACAGTTGCAAGATCCTGGTATATAATATACTAATTTACTCCTCAAGGAAGGCATTTTACTCCTTGTCACTTACCTTGTTATCTTTAACTACTTCCATAATTTAATTGTGGGTTTGGTTTATCATTTGTACACATGGCTTGAATGCAGTCTTCCCATATGCATGAATTTCTTTGTATTTTTATTCTGTCAAGAAACAATAAAAGCAATGAGTTCCATCTAAATCAGAAGCTTCATTTTGTCTTTTAGTTTGAAGCCTACAATCCACTAATATTTCTTGACTGTCAGGCACAAAGATCAGGAGATTTTAATGATATCTAGATAAATCATACATATACATATACATATATATCTCAACATTGTGATGCAGTGTATCCACCTAGCCTGTAATTTGTGCCATGCTAGTAATGTATCATGTGTATCTATTTGTTACACAATACAAGGCTGGCCTTGAAAAAGGGATTGGAAGGTCTTTAAACATGTGTGGGTTTCGGAAAAGTTATTATATTTATTATTATTATT
>VYXF01002173.1:9791-53950 GCA_013397295.1 Polioptila caerulea | reverse complement strand
GTTTAGGAAAAGTTATGATTATTTATTGTTATTATTATTATTTATGTATTATTTTTTCTATGTGGAAAAAGATGTGGTTTTTTCACCTGTTATGGCCAAGAAAAAACAGGAAAATCTGCCAGCAGCTGGAGCTGTGGGTTTGTGCAGTAGCTCACACATTAAAAGCCCGGGAAATACCTGTGTATTTTATTATAAAATAACTTTCTTGGAACTAGGGCTTTATATATTTAAAAAAAGAAATTATTTTAAAAAAATATTAATACATAAGTAACACTAAATCTTAAAAGGATTACTTTTAAAATGTTAGCTCAGAGAGATTTTCTCCTTGAATTTGCTTTGTTTGCAGTCAGTGACTGCACACCTCCATAGCAATATTTGTCCTCTGAGTACAGAGTCCTCAAGGGTTTATCAAGATTGCTCTCCCTCTAGTGCTGATGCCAACGTGTGCACACTCAGGAGATGAAAGGGAAATAAATCTGATGGCACACCAGAGGCAACATTTCATTGAGGCAAACTCCTTCTCCCAAAGAATAATGACTTCTTTCCAGTTCTTGGGAACAACCTCTTACACAAGTACTCCATGGGTTGATACCTTTAAAACTCTCTGTGCTCTACAGCCCTGCTGAAGTTGGTGGGAACTGAAATGCACTTTTCTTCTAAGAGTGATCAAAGCCTGGCCCAAGGGACACCTATCCCGGTGGTCAGAGTCATCACTAACACTGAGACAGGAGTAATCTTTATGAAATGTGGAGATGCAGACAAAGCACACTTTCAGGCACAGAATAGGAGCATTTTCCTTCAAGTACAATCTGCCAGTTCTCAGCTCCTCGAGGCCATCTTCAGCCTCTAGCTCAGCAAAACACTTGAGACAAGTACCTAAAGTTAAGTGTGAGAGTATCCATACTCAAATAACACTGAGATGGGTAGTACTACTGTACTATTAAGATTTTTTCTCTCCTTTATCCTTTAATAGCTGAATTCTCCTCCACTTGCCTGAGACCCACAGAATAAGCTAGGAAAGACTTTGAGAGCTTTCCCAGTCTAAGAATTCTCAGAAATATTCATCTGCATTTCTAGCCTTATCTGTCTTCTATACATTTTTACAAATAAAATATTGTTTATTTTATTCTCAAGGGGAAAAGGGGGGGCAGTAAAGTGTCAAGATAAGGTTGTCCACCTTTTTCTTTAGGTTTTCCTTATTTTTTTAAATCAATTAATTCTCTAAAACTGCTATATTCTTATTTTACCAGAATATCCTACTGATTTTTTAATATAAACTACTTAAGTAACAGGCTTTTCAATGTCATTAGTCTATTTAATACTATTTTGATTTTAATATGTCAGTGTAAATCAATAACAAATTGGATATTTGAGCTATTATGGCATCTCCATTGTTACCCTAAGCAATTATTTACCATATTATCAGATTTATTTCTTTTTCAACGCAAATACTTTTGCTTTGTCTCTAGGATGTTCCTGCAGCTTGTTGATTAAACTACAAGTTACAAAGTTCGACTTCAAGCCCTTGGGGTTCTCTGATCCCACACTGAGCAGAGCAGAGCTTTCCAAAATAAGCTTGCTAACGTCAGAACCTCTTGTTGCTAAGAGAAGAAGCGAGTGTAGCCTGGTAAAAGCACGTTGTTTCAACAAATCTATTTCAACCAGCAGCCAACCTGTCCAAAGACAATGGAAGTAGCTTTAAGCCATACATACCAAATTGTTACATCAGCTTGTTTTACTGGAGCAAGCAAATATTGGAAGGTTATTGAGGAAAATAGCAAGGGTGGCGGGGGTAGGGGGTAATAACACATTCTCTACTTACACAGATTGGAGAATGTGTATGTGTTCTATCAGTCAGAAAACTAATGGACGTGAGAATGACCTACCCCAGGCTAATAATGTACAGTACATGCAAGTTCTCAAAAGAATTTCCAATTAAGCTTCTTTTTATTACCACACTAACCAAAGGCTCCACTACAGCATGGTACATTACTTTTGGGAATTAAATATTAATTTACATCAGAGGTATGTATTCCCATTCCAGCTAGGAGGAATGATACACAATACTGACCCTATCATAGGAGCAGCATGAACATTCATCCATACTTTGCAATATATACAATTTACATTCACCTGGTGGACCACTTGGATGAATCTCTGCTCTGTGCTCCTTTATTTCTCTTCAACTGAACTAAAATTAAACATCCTAGGTGAAGGTTTTGCATTCTGACCTTCTTGAAGACACATGCAAACACACATACATGCCCAAGAAGACAAAATTAGTGTAAAATACAAGAGAATTCTTAGCCTTCACAGATTACAAAATGACACATTTTGCTGGCTATATGGATAGGAATTAAAAACTTTTGACTTTTTGGAAGGTTCACAAACCTTACAATTAAATGGTAGCTAACATATGTTTAACTAATGGCAGTGGAATAAAACTTATTGACCCCTACTGTGTCATCAGACAAAGCAGAACTGAGGCTCCACAGAGTAAAACATCCAGTGAGTTTCAGCATGAGAAATTTACCTTAGCAGGAAAACCACTTTGTATGTTTGATTCATTTATCATGTATTTTACAGAAACAACTTACATATCAGTGGGGATGGCTTGATTTTTCTGTGCAAAATTATTGTATCTTAGAAATACTAAAATTTCAAAAGCATGAGAAAAGAGGGTCTATTGGTTTGTGTGTCCTACATTTGTTTTTTGGATTTTTCAATTTCTTGAATTTTAATTCNGGTTTTGCATTCTGACCTTCTTGAAGACACATGCAAACACACATACATGCCCAAGAAGACAAAATTAGTGTAAAATACAAGAGAATTCTTAGCCTTCACAGATTACAAAATGACACATTTTGCTGGCTATATGGATAGGAATTAAAAACTTTTGACTTTTTGGAAGGTTCACAAACCTTACAATTAAATGGTAGCTAACATATGTTTAACTAATGGCAGTGGAATAAAACTTATTGACCCCTACTGTGTCATCAGACAAAGCAGAACTGAGGCTCCACAGAGTAAAACATCCAGTGAGTTTCAGCATGAGAAATTTACCTTAGCAGGAAAACCACTTTGTATGTTTGATTCATTTATCATGTATTTTACAGAAACAACTTACATATCAGTGGGGATGGCTTGATTTTTCTGTGCAAAATTATTGTATCTTAGAAATACTAAAATTTCAAAAGCATGAGAAAAGAGGGTCTATTGGTTTGTGTGTCCTACCTTTGTTTTTTGGTTTTTTTTAGTTTCTTGCATTTTAATTTCCTTTAAATCACTGCAGGATGAGATGTCATCTTTTAATTACCAATTTGTGCAGCCTTTATGAAAACACATGCATTTATACCAACTATAAAACATATAAACAACATATAAATGTATATAAACATTTATACCAACATTTATACCAATAGCAATTCATACATATTCATATGTATGAATACACATACATTTATTCCAACATGCTTAAAATCCCTAAAGTTAGAGGAAAATAGCTGTGCTCAATAGAGATAAAGAATATTCCAGTTTTAGAAAATAGATCTTGACTTAAAATCTCCTATTTTAGTGCACTTTTTATTGGCTTAGGCGAGTTTTGAATCTTCTCTTATGGAACACATACAAGTGAGACTGACTTCAGGAACGTTGTCTCAGTTCAGGGCAGCTCTGCCTAGCTTATATAGGTGATCATGCTAATTGTTATGAGGAAAAATAACATCAGGAACACCCCAAAACTATTGCTCTTATCATTCAGCCAACACTGGAAGGCAAAATCAGTTTTTCATGACCCCAAACCAATTTCCCTGGGAGTCCATAGAAAGATTTTTGGATTTCTCAGTGGTCTTTCCATTAGATGCAATAGCTGTTCAAGCACAGCTTCCTGCTCCCTGGGCCTCGTTCGTGTTCCCCCTTACTATGTGGTTCTCTTGATTTTAAGACCGAACACCAAACTCTGCCTTGATTTTCTCAGAGTTATTAAACTAACTAATTAGCATTAAATCTGCAAGGTCCTGCAGTGGAAAGCTCTATGTTAGCATAGTGTGCTGTTGTCCAGTACGATGAATAACAAAATAATTGTCCCTTAAATGAGAGTTTAGCTCAACCATGGTCTTTTGAGATCACTCACAATTTATATCTGATGGAGACCCTAACTATAGATAAATTTAACAGAAAAAAAATTTCAGGGTTTTGTTTCAAGTTATTATATACAAGACCTTGAAGCTGAAATGTACAGTCATGCAATCACAAGGCAAAGATTTAATGTCCTTGTAATTAGGAACATGACCAGTTCTGTTAGATTACCTGAAGAAGGAAAGGCTGTTCAATGGAGTGAGAATTAATCTGGGCCTCGGGAGACTGCAGCTCAGCTCTCTGCTTTTCCAGGGATCTCCTCTGTCACTATGTATGAACCATAAATACCCAGATTGTGACAGATATTCCACTGCCTGCCGTTAAAATCTTGTTTAATCTCATTCAGTAGCCTAAATCAAAGAACTAAAAATAACCCTATGAAAATAATCAAGGATATTTGATATCTCAGAATATTATCTGAGATACCAAACATCCTTGGTTATTTTCATAGGGTTATTATTAACACCCTATCCCACTTGAAAATAGCATCTATATCTCTAGCATTGCTTACAAGTGTGTCCTCGGTATTGCCACCAGCTTGATCTGCTTTAATACAAAGCTCATTTCTTTCAAAACCTTATTCTACCACTAACTTATTCTTAAATCCTCATTTCTGTGTATCAGAACTAAAATCTTCCATGCTTTATTTATTCACTTAGAAAATGGGATGACTTTAACTGAATTGTTGCAAGAATAAAAGCACTTCCATCTGAGAAATTTATAATAATCAAGTTTAGGTGGTGAAATCAATGTACTTCACATTTAAAGAGCTTATGTGAATAACTAATCAAAACTAAGTGCTAAAATTCAGGAAACTTACAAACAGTCCACGCAAAGTAACTATCTGAAACATTCAAACAATGCAAAGTAGTGAAAGGTTTTTTAATAAATCAATGAAAAAATGTAATTTTTTCAAAATAACATAAAATATATTACTCCATAGAATTTTTATGATAAAAATAAAGGAGTAAATAATTTATTTGATTCAGCTTTATTTGATTGTCTTCACAAACTCCTGTTACAGAGGCTGAATGTGAAAATACTGTATGCAAAGGATACACTCCAAAACGAATATACTCTGTCTACTCATCTTTGCACAGTAACAACATTCTTTTCAAAACTAGTCTCTGGAAAAAGTGTTACAGATGCTGAAAAATATGAAGTTTAAAAGAAGACATAACCTCATGTTTCCACATTTTTTGAACTTTATAATTCACAGTTCATATCTTCAATAAAATCTTCCTTTTTCTGATTCAGAATATAATTTTTAAATTTCAATTTTATTTGTATGAAAAAATGTAAATACTTAGAAAAATTGGAATTCATGACTATCAAACAATCAAAATGAAATATTGTATTGGTCAATTACAATTTTCTGTTCCATTACTGGATCATGCAAATGCTTGGAAATTTTATTGTCTTGGTGGAAATATTTATTTTAGACTTGAAGTATGGGAGTGATTCTCTTCCTACTTTGCCTTCCTAATAACAGTTAAAATTGATGTTTTGGGTTTTTTTCACCAGGAAATACCAGGTTTGATTTATTTGGCAGCTGGCATTCAAAGGGCAGTTTAAATTCAACAGCCTATTGCACAAATTTTGGAAAAAGATGTCTGCTTTTGCCAATGTTCCCTTTCCCCCAACAGATTTTAAAATTTAACACATGTGAGTTAACAAGAGAGGTCTTTCTCTGTTTCTTGTCAGCATTTTATAACAGAGTAGGATTGTTGTTTTTAAGATATATAATTGAACATTTACTCTGGACTGAATTTGTTCAGCTGTGGCTGCGTCAGGCAAAACAGAAGAATCAGGACCCTTTTATCATTGTGCATTACAAGGCTTGGAGTTTGCCCTGTAACTTCATTCCCCACCACCTCTATAAGTACTAGCTCTGTTCCTTACTTGTGTTCACCTGCTTTTTAATTAGCACCTTGCAAAGCTGCACACCTGCAGCGGCTCTGTTCCCACCTCACTGCACATTATGTTTCCACAGCACACCCTACGCAGAAATAATTTTGTCACTACATCATTACACCTCCTTGCCTTGCAGGGAATCCAGGCAAAAGTCACCCACTTAAAATGATATTATTCTTGGGGAACAAGAGCAATTGATTTTCTCTTAAAAAACATTAAACCTTTTCACATAAAAATCTTGCATATCCAAAATCAATTGTGCAACTATTAACACAAGAGTAAGGGATTGAAAAAAAAGAACAAATCAAAAACAGAAACAGAGCTTTCTCTTTGGGTCTCATTAGCAAGTATGCCAAACCACAGCCAAAAGTTTTGCAATGTTCACACTGTTGAAATATATAATTTTGCATTAAGTGTATTTCTGGTAAAGTGACACCAACCCTCTTCTGTTGGGCTGGTTGCTCCTGATGAGGGGTTCTTTTACTTTTCTGTGTTGCATCACATTTTGGGTAAATCACATGCACATACATGTCACACTCACCCGTGAGCCCAGCTGCTCACTAATTACTTAACTGAGAAGTAATTCAGCAAACCCCAAAAACCTTGTGAACTTCAGGGGCATCTGATGCTTGGTCACATTTAGAACTGTAGTAAGGAACACTTGTTCTGCATTTCTAAATGTGTCCCTCTGAGCCTCTGCCATATCATAAATATCCTGTCACAGAGTGTATTTTCCTCAGATTCCCAGAAAGGTGTGCCCATGTACATTTGTGAGTATACGTCTGCAGGAAGTGCATAGAGGGATAATCTCCCCTAATACTATTTAAATCACTAATTGTGATTTTAAATGATAAATTACATGCAAAATGTAACTTTAAAAAAATGTCACAGTGGCTTTATTTTTCCTCTCCACATATTTGGTATGTCTTATTTAAGTAAAAATACTGAATATTCTGTGATTTTCTTAATCCTAAATGTAACATAATTCTGTTTCTTAGTGATCACTTATGTCTCCTTGAAGCAAGCTGGATAGGATGCTAAATGCAACCCAAGCAAAACTATTAGGTATCACTATCATTTTGTGATCATGTTGCAGAGTTTAAATAATTTCACCAAAGCTAGCAAGGACTTCTTAGACAGTCATATACTCTTAAAAAACATAAAATTACAAAACACAGAAATGGAAAATTATGGTAGGAAAGAAAATGTGATCAAAATTACTAAAATGAATATACCTACAAAAAAACAAGGACCAAGGTTTATGTGGAATGACATTTTTTACCTGAGCTATATCCTTTGCTTAGCAGGTTGATGTTTGTGCCTTCAGTGGTACATCACTGGTATACCAGCTAAATTCTGTGCTGTTAATTGATATTTTTTAGAAAGGACTGTGCAATTGATCCTTGTTGAATAGAACAGTCATAATTCATTTACTTTAATGGCAAAACAGCGTTAGGACTAAGAAAATATATAAGCAATTTAAGAGCAAAGGCATGTCAGGGAAATTACTCTCATTTGAGATGAGAGCTTTCAGCACTGAAAAATCCTTTAAAAATAAAAAAAACTGTTGAGGGTTGTAAATATGCAAAAAAAGTTAACTGCCTTATATCCATATGTAAAATTCACAGACATTTGCAAAGTCAAGATGATGTTGCATGTTTGCAACTTGACAATAATCAAATATTAGTTTCACAGAGTGCTTCTTCTAATAATGTTCCTGTGGATCAGCATTAAAGGATTTCTGTCAATTAAGTACATTTAGTTAAAGCTCAAGTTGGTCATATGACATAAATATGCCTAATGATTCCATTTAATTTTTTTTAATATTAAATGAAAATAAATGTAGAGTGAAAAACTTCATGAATTTGGAATTGACCAGTTGAAAACAATACATTTAGAATGTGAAAACTCCATTCCATTTCCTGTCCTAATTCCTGTTCCAACTTGCACAGAATATTTAGTTCCAATGATTGCACTACTTAGCAGGTACATTCCTGCCCAAGAAACCCAGCCAAGTGTTGAGATTAAATCTTTATTTAAATTATAAGATAAAAATAGTGCCATGTGCATATTTTTTCTCTGTACTCCATGGCATTAAGACCTAGATATCAATCTCTGTAACAATGAATCAGTGAAAGAAGTCATAGCTCTAAAATCCTGTTGAGAAAACACACCTCATGCAGTCACTAAGTCACAGAACAGCTGGGTTTGAAAGGGATACCTTGTGTTCATCTCGTCTAATCCCTCTGCCCATGCAGGGCCACCTAAAATTGAGCCATATCCAGGACCACACGCAAACAAATTTTAAATATCTACAAGAATGGAGACTTCACAACCTGTCAGTCTGTGCCAATGCTCAGCCACCATCACAGTGAAAAGCGTTTCCTGATATTGAGAGGGAACCTCCTATGTTTTATTGTGTCCATTGTCTCTGTCACTGGGCATCTCTGAAAAACAGCCCATTTCTGTCTCATTTGTAGCCTCTCTTCAGATATTTATACATATGAACAAGAGTCCCCAAAGTGCCAATTCAACTTCATGTATCACAAAGTTTAGCTCAAATCTGCTTCATCACTCGATCGACGTTTGAAGGCTGCAGCAGGCTGCAGCCTATTCCAACAACTATTGTAATACCTAAACCATGGACATCTGTCCTTAGGAAGGTGAGTCCTGGTGCTGTCAAACCAGTGGGACTTTTTGAATTTTTAACACTGCAAATCATCCTGACAGCCCCTCTACTTGCTTGCTTTGTCAGTCAGAAAAGCTCAAGGTCACTTTAAATGTGGGCCTCTCCCCGTGGGTGTCCATATACCCCAGAGAAGGAACAAAGTAGCTTAAATGAGTCCGTACTCACCCATATTGTCAATACTTCAAACACAGTTAGGACACTATACATACAAAAAGTTCAATGTCTCTGATGAGACACTTCAGTAGTTATGCACACTGACGAGGAAACACTGACAAGGAAACTGCCTGAAGCTACCTGGCAGGATATGTGAAGCCCATCCCGTTTGGGGAATCCAAACCAGAGTCATCTCTCGGTCTTAGCCCCAAAACTAACATGGCTTCGTGCTTTGCAAAAAGTAGGAGGATGCAATTTTGGCATGCATGTAACCATTCAGCTTTTGTATGCCCTAATGGTTAGAATACTCAGATAAGATTGTCTTTTATCAGTGATGTCTTCATCTAGGGAAGTGTCCAGCAACCCAAATATTGAATTGACCAAGAAAGAACACACTTTGCCTCTGTCTTATAGGTGGACAACTATATAGCCAAGAGAGAAAAGTAGTTATTTTTCTTCACAAATATTTCTTCTATATCACTCTTTTTTTATTCATAATAAAAAATATTTCTTTAATTATACTAATCACATATAATTAAATAATTCTTCTTGCCACTCTATCTCCAGTCTTTCTTCTTTCTTCAACAAATGCATTCTGAAATGTCTCTATGCAGTCTCAGAAAAATTGCTTCTCATATGGCAAATAAATTATCCTATAGAAGATAGATTATGGAAAGTATCACATGCACATAAATACTGAAATGGATGTGCTTATTTTGCAGCGCCAATGCAAGTAAGTCCTGTCATTTTTGTATACAGGCTTGGGAATGCCACCATCAGTTATCGTCAATCAGAGGAAAGAATACAATGAAGCCAATCTGTATAAAGAAAAAATAATCTGTATATTTCTAACCACTACCAAAATAAAACACAATGGGAACATAAGTCATTTATATTTATAAGACTTATAGGTTTAGATACACAGAGAATTTAGCATTTTAACAGGAGTTGATTGATTAAAAACAATGTCCCAGTAATTAGTCAAGACCTGTACTCAGAAAATTCACACATGGTATCTATATATATATATATAATATATTAGCAATACAACTAACTGGGAGACTAGCTCTTAAACTATTTCTTGAAAGATCTATGCTGTTAATGAAACACATGCCACAATCTCAAAATACACTTTTTCTCAAATCCTTTATCACCCTCTATCACCCCAGATGAGGAGGGGCAAGGATGGGGGTTAAATCTTGCTGACTCTTAGAGCTGACAATGAAAACTTCTGAGGAACAATTCAGTGTTCAATCTGTTATGTCTTTTGGTCACACAATCTGGTTTCTGCATTGTGAATGGAAGAGTTCATAGTCCCTGTTTGATTGAATTCTTGTACTTTCAGGCATAAAACAAAGACACTTTGAACAGTGGTGCAAATAATTTCACAATTTATGGCAGCCACAATTGACTACAAGATACTCTCACACACAAAGATGAGAAGTTTTCTGTCAAAAGCACAGCAAACCTTTCTCCAGTAAAGTAACGCTTGCATCTATTGAATGAACTCATAATTTAAAAATGTCATCCAAGTTTCTCTGGTATCTCTGAAAGACTTGTGGAAGAAAATGTGTCTTGCACCTGTGGGTTTCTTGATATAACAGACTATTTTCTACATAAGCTATGAATTACAAAAATAGGCACTTTTCCTTGTTCCTTCAGTCTCAATATGGTTTCATTTGGTCTGAAAATGTACTAGTATATCCAGGCTCCCGTTAAGAATAAATGCAGTTTGGGCTGTTCTAGTTTTTAACCTGGTGTTTTACAGCTTCCCTGCAAAGTGTTTTGTGGATTTGCTTCATATTTTAGTTCTGCAGAGTCATAAATACAGAAGGAAAAATGATAATGTTAAAAGCCATGGATTATGGATATATTTCTACAAATTTTCCACTGGTCAGTACCAGAGCTGCAACTAGCAAAAAATAGGTATGGTTGTCCCAGGTTTCAGCCATAAAAAATTGTGTACTTGAATGTTTCCTGTATGAAAGAGGTTTTAAACCAGTTACCTTGTCCAAAGAAAAAAGTAATTTTATTTTCATGAACATAGAGATACGCAATGAAAAAAAAAATCCATAGAAGTCTAGATGTAGCATTCAAAATGTGTAAAAATCTCATATCTCAATCTCCTCAAAGACTGCTGATGGGCAAATACGTAATTAAAACATAAGAGTTTCTGATATTTTACTGCTTGGGAAGATCATTATTTTCTTACTGTTCTTATGATGACAAATTATTTGGATAAGAAGAACGGGGCAAACAAAACAAAAAATTGATTTTATCTTAGAGCGTTTCCTCATCTATGAAACTGTTGTAACCAGTTGCTTATTCAGGCAGAACATATTTTATCTTTCCCTGTTTAAATTAGTGGTATTAAGATTTATTGGGTCAGCTAAATATATAATTGCATAGTGTACAGATCTACCCAATATTTGGACCTTTTTTATTCAAGGAAAATGAATTATGCCTTCACCAGTTGTAACTCTGTAGATTCATGCTCCCTACACACTAGTGTGCTGGGGAGGTGTAAGATGCATTGTGTCTCCACAAGAGCAAAGTATTTCCATATTTCAAATGTGTGAAGCTTCATGGATGAGCAAACAAGAATAATCACTGCTGCACACATTTATGTCAGACAGCTTTATGGATATGTATTTCTGCTGCTGAAGTCTTTTTTTTTTTTAATGTGCCAGATTGTTAGATCATGCACAAGGCAAAATACTTAATATATAGTAAGTCAAAATAATTGTCATTGGTGTTCCCTCTTGGAGGTCTGTTTGTGGGATTTTATTGTTCCTGAAATATAACTCTAGCCAGAAAAATGCCATATCAATTATTTCAAGGTATCTTCTAAGAAAATGAATTTACATATTACCACAAGAACAGCTGAACAGATTTAGAAAGGGTAGTTTTGGGAATAGGTTAGTTGAAAGGGATTTTGAAATGTGAAGGCTACTATTTAGTTTCTGTATGAAACTAAGAAATACAGAGGGTTCTACTGGAGCAGCACAGAGGCTGAAATGAGCTTTTTGACTACAAAGCAAATAAATAAACAAACAGAAACCCAAACAGTCATTTGCATGTCCCCATGCAGAAATGCCTCCCAGCTGCATGAATTCCTATGGGAGTTTCTTAGAATATGTGGAATGGAAGTATTAATCATTGTTTCATTTAGATGCTTGCTTTGGACTTTATTGTTTATAAATAAATCAATCTATTTGTTTGTTTATTCCTTAGTGTACTGTGCCTTAGAGCAGAACCTTATAAAAATGTTTTAGAAATTAGGTGTATGTGTTTTTATTAATACTAAACATATTTCAGAGCAGTTATTAAATGAATTAAGATTGAGTAGATAACAGTTTCAGATAGAAAAATTTGTGGGATGATTTATTAATCCTATACTAAATGATGCAATTCCATTAAATTATGTGGAAAATGAACATAAGGAAGAGAGTCAGCAGAGCCGAATTTAAAATTTTTCATACATTAAAACCCAAGTGTAGAATTTTTTGGTGTTTAAGAGAAACAATAGGATTACTATGCAGAGGTCATTTTTCATTAAAATGCTATGCATGTTTATACCTACTGCACATGGATTAGAGGTGTTCTTTTGTGTAAAGAAAATAAAAATCTTACTAATTGAGGATTTAAAAAAAACGTATCATGCATATAAGGCACAGATTATGAGTCCATAATAATATATACTACCACAAAAATGTTGTAACAGCTGTGAGGAGTTGTGCTACCAGTTTGCCAAATGAAAAACAAAACCTATTTCAAAGCACAGGAGACCAGAAAATAGAGCAGGCTCTGGCACACACTATCCATCATATTTTATACTTGGACTGGTCAAATGGACACTTGGTCTTACTTCATACAAATGTCACTGAATTAAGATTTCTGAAGCAGTGAAATAAAGGAATAGTAGTCAAATGCATGGAGACTTACAAGTAAGAATATTCAATATTAATTTCCTACAAAATTAATGAAATGTGCATATGCCCATTCACAGCAACAGGAAAGGTGCTGAACTTTTATTACACCTTTCCCTCTGAAAAATTTCTTTGGACATAGATGGAAATTTATAATTCAGCTTTGCTTCTGTAAATGTCGTTTAATATGGTAATCAGAGACTATTGCCTTTTTTCTGGTATTGATTTTATCATTAGAGGGCAGAATATCTCAATTCGGCCAGAAGTATTGTAGAAAACTGTCTAGTATCAGATTTTGCTGTATATCAAAATAAAGATTAACAGTATTAAATACTTATCTTAAATACTTTCAGAGAAAGATAAAGTAAGAATTCAGGGAACCAAATAAATGCACCAAGTAAAGAATACCACACTATCGCTGTAACTGAAATATCCCATTGGGAAATAATTGTCCTTTAAGGACTGCAATGATGTGCATAATTTTATCTTAAATTTCAAGTAAGATAGAAATTCACCCCTAAATTTTAGACTGAGGCAATTTTTTTTTTTTATTGCAATGTCCACGATAATGCAACGTCACTTATGTAACATCAGCCAATACCTTTCCATGGAGGTTCAAACTGCTGATGAATGACAAGCCCAACAACTGCTTTTTCTCACCTGTCTAGTAGAATCCACTGTCCCAATCTTAAATTTCATATTTTACTTTTATTTAAGAAGCTGACTTTTAAGCTATAGTATTGTTTTTTAATTTCTTCAATACGAAAATTTAAGCAGAGTTTTTATTCAATAGCCAAAAACTTTGATATATAATTTTTCCCACCTAGTTTGTGCATATGAGGGTCACTACAAATGGTAACTTGTGGAGATGTAACACTTCTCTAGCACTATTTATTTAAGACAGCAGAGGGAAGAATGGAGAAAGGAGTGAGGGGGAAGACTTCTGCATTAAACTTTGCAATAAAACAGAATTAGGATTTCCCTTGTTTAGAAATATAACTCTGTGCTTATTTCATTAGAGACAGCACTATATCACACAAGCAGGTACAAAATTAAAGTTACAGCAGCCTGCCTTCATCACTGCCTTTTCTACTTTGGGGATTTATTTTCACTTCTTATTCTCTGGCAATGAATTTTTATTCCATTTTTTGTTGTTTTTTGGTGGGGTTTTTTTTGCATTGATATGGAGTACTGCTACATCCAGTTTATTCTGTGCTGAAAGCAATTTGGAGAAGCAATATAAATGAAATGTCATCTTGTAAGAGGTGACATAATAATGAAGCAGTCCTCTTCTACCCAAGGACTTTTTGCCACACAAACATCGTTTCTTTCCTTTAAATATCTGTTTCTGTGATTGCCAAATCAGCAGGCTAAAATCTTATAATCCAAAAAGAGAGTTTTCCCTACACCATAAATCAGTCACCTTTCACCAAAACAGAATTAGAACAAAGAGATAAATTATCAGCTTGCCAAAAGGGCACATACAAAAGCTATTGAACAGCTTGGGATGATTCCTGTTACATACACAGGTTTTTAGTATGATTTTATGGCACTCTTTTTCAGAGCTCAGGAGTGATAGTATAGTATTGTCCAATTACTAACTTTTGTAAGAGAAATTCCAGTGCTACACAGTTAAGTCCCCAAGTACAACCTCTTTGAAATAGTCTTTTGAACTACATGGCCAAAGTGCCTCTGTCTGTGGTCATGCATGACTGAATATAGACAGCACCATTCTTAAAGCTGCAGAAATAGCTAGAAAAAATAATCAGCAAAAGTAGTAGAAGACTATTTGTTAGAAGACTAGAATGGTAGTTTGTTAGCAATGAAGAGCAAATACAGAAGTAGCTAAAAAACAAACAAACAAACAAAACAAACAGAAAAAATCCTCCCAAAAAAACCAAAAAAAACCCTCAACCAAAATCAAAACCAAAACCAAACAAAAGCACAAAAAAATACAATCAAATTTTAAAACTCAAAAAACCAACACAAAAAACCCCTTATATTAAACCTGTATTTAAATGTACAGATATATACATCATTGAAAGTGTGAAAATGTGAAAAGTCTGATCATTAGATTTCTTATTTTGTCAAGATGAACTGTTAAGAAATACACACACATCCACATATATATGTATATATACAAAATGTATAAATGAAAGCATAAATTTACGTAGAATGGAAGGGAACTCTGGAGGTCCCAAATCTGTGAATTTCTGGAGTGAGTGTGGTTGCTGTGGCTTCCCTCAACCCAGATTAGAAAAGCTTCATGGGAGGAGGGTTCAGAAGCAGCAGGTCTGGCCTTTATTCTTAACCACCCTGAATCTACAGAAAAGTATTTCTTATTCAACTGTTATTGAAGTATAACACTCTTATGGCAAAGAAAAACCATCACTGTGTTGTCATGGGTATTTGCTTTATAATGCATTGTTTATTTTTATAGAGAGTACTTAACTCCCTGTGATACAGACTGAAGAAACTGATAGACACTGTATAGGAAAATCTTTCTTTCTGTAGTTAAGAGTGGAAGGATTTGACCACAGTAGATTGTACTGATATTTTCCCAGGTACTGACAAGAATGAAAGCCTTGTAATCAGCTCTTTTTATCTTGCACTGTATAATATCACACTCATTGCAAAACTGGGCTCCAGTATCTCAAGGACACCTTGAAATCCATGTTCCTCTGAGCTAAAGAAGTCCCTGCATTATAGTAGCTGCAATCTGTAGCAATAGTCCTGATATACACACAAAAAAAGTCTGTGACAGTCTAACTGGATTCACATTCATGCCTTAAATAGAAGCTATTTTTGTTCAAATTGCCCATCAGTCTATTTGTTTGCACAGTAAAAGAAAACAGAAATAAAGGAAAATAATTAAAACCAAACCCAGAATAGCTATATAAAATACTGTTTGGGGGGTTAAGTATGGTCTTGATCCAGAAAATTTGTATGGTCTCTTTGAAGGGGTAGAGTGGAAATTTATCTACACGTTATCAGTGTGTAGGCGTCTGAAGACCATGATGAAAGGGAATTTATTTTTAAAACAGCATGCTGTCAAAACAGCCATATGCAATTTGATCAGGGACTATTTAATTACAAAGCCTTATGACATACACTAATACAAAAATATCCATTAGAGTGATATTATCCCCTTCTTAATTCATCAGGATGGCAACAGTTTTTGCCTAAAGCTTTCTGAATAGCTTCCACTACAAAGTTAATCATGTTTATCATCTATTTCAGAATTAGCTGGATTTGTATTATATTGTAACACAAATGTTTTCAAAATATTTTGGAAAGCATTTCAAAAGACAAACTTAATCCAATTCTGTCTGCAGTGCATTCACATGCTGAACCTTGAAAAACCACATTACTGTATGAGTCAAGTTTCTCTCATCCTTTCACCTAATTTTGTTCTCTGATTGTTATGCCAGTTATAAACGTAGAAATATTTAGACTCAGTGCAGTGTTTAATGGAAAATCAGTTTTCCATTACAGGAAATTCAGTGATTTAAGTATTTTCTTTTATACATACACAGAGTAAAGCAAATTCTTCACATAAACACACTTTAGTTTTGATGTTAGTGAAAGATACAGTTAAAGACTTGGATGACTTGAATATAGTCTGAGTACCCTAATTTTTTTCTTCTTGGGACTAGAAGAGGGCATTTAGAAGTGTCAAGACCAAATGGGTCTTTTTTGCTTTTTCTCTCAGGCAGCTGCAGAATTACCTGAGAAGAAAAAAAAAAAAAAATTGAGAGTGTTATATTGAGAAATGGGCATGTTCGTGCATGAGGTTCAAACAAAATATGCTGGCAACACAGAACAAAGTTCACCGGCTAATTCCAAATGCCGTCTTTGGGTAATTTTTCAGAGGGCAGTGATCACAGAGTTAGCATAATAAAAGCTCTTTCAATAAGTAAACTTCTAAAGGAACTAAAAATTCCCTTCTTCTCTTGAAACACAGATGCAATGCCAAGCCCTCGCCAGCACATTGCCTTTCTGTGTGCCTGCTATGTTCTGTAGGCCTGCTACTCTCTCCATAAGCTCTGACCTGCTTTTTTTTCTGTTTGTTTGAGTCTCCTGTGCAATTTCTTTCCTCTCCATGCCATGCCTTGGAGAAGAGAGGGTGATCTACTCTGTCAGGCTGTGTCCTGATTCCTGTTAGAGTTCCTTTGAATAACAAGGATTCTCCTCATGCCCAGCTTCTGAAGGGCAAGTCATATGCAGACAATTTTGAGCCATGGAGTGCTGTCATTATATTTCCAGGTCTACAGGTGTGGTCTGGGAAGTGAATGTATCTGGCACTGCCAGGATCAAGATATGCAATTTAGGTTAACCCCCTTGAAGACCACAGAAAAAACTTCACTAATGCAGAACCCCAAAAGGAGAAGGAAGCTTGGAGATGTCCTCAAATTGTAAGGGTACCACCATAAAAATTAGAGAATGTGACTAATGCCATCAGGATTCAGTCCCATTGGAAATGCTGATATTACAAAGAAAAGTTAGAGTTAGGCTCGGAGAGGTGTATGAGAATAAATAAATTTATGCTAATAGAGTTTATTCTGGTACTAAACTGGAAGGAATAGTGCATGAAAATATGTATGTACTTCAACATATGTCACAGTTATGAGTCAGCCTCATATCTTACAAGATGACCATGAACTGATCTATCTTGTACTTTTGATGTGGTCTGCCTGCCTATACCACACAGCTATTTCCTAGATGACAATCTAAAGATCATCATGAATTCAAACATTCCTCTATTTTTGAGTACCTTTTCATCTATTTTTGAGTATATTTTGCATAATTTTTTTATATACTCTAAGTTTCTTAGGTCTTCCTGCTTTAATCCATGCAATAACAGTTTGACCTAAAAAAGAGTATCTGGTGGTATAGATCCACTGTACATCTAGAAAGCAAACTTAAAGCCAAAACACACACACAAGAGATGGAGAATGCCTCTACAAAATGCTTTTCAGTAATTCTCCATAGAATAGCCATAAAAAGCATTAAGTGTAAAGATGGGTGAACACAGATGTGGATTCTTCTGTGATCCTGTATCAAGGGCTGTTCTGTGGATAATCCTTTTAGAAATGCTCTTTGGCCTGAGCTAGCATGTGTCAAGTTTCTGCATCAGTCATGACATTCTGCCTTGCCCAGATAGACGGCAATCAACAGCTAATGCGATTACATGGCCAGAATAGTTTTTAACAGAAAATGGCTTAGAAACTTGCAATTGGATTTGAACTGATAATTCCTTGATTGAAAGGTAGCTTTTCATGTACTGATGCTGAATTATTATTTCTAGCAATGAAAACAGGGGACAAAATAAAAAAATATTTGGTTTTCTCTTTTTTTTTTTTTTTTAAGGCCTCAGTTTGTTAACGTATTTGTCACTTGCTTAAGAATTCATTTAGAAGTCAAACATTTTTCTAAATACAAAAAACATCCATTTGTATACAGTGGACATATGCTGATTGTCAAGATATTTACTGTAATTGGTCTGTGAGTTTTTCAATCCACATTGCAGCTCTATCAGAACTGTCAAAGATATCCATGAATGTGTAATTACAGTATAGTGAAGATTTTCCTATTTGCAGCTGAAAATTGCTTATTAACTACACGTGAAAATTTAAAATATTATATCTTAGTAGTTCTATTCTATTTCATTTTAGCAGAATTAATCTCAATAGCCAAAATTCATTACTTTAGACTACAAGATGAATGCAAATCACACTAAATGGCTAATTGTTCCATTTCATTCAGATGAACATAAACTTATTAAACATCAACATGTTGACTGATTTCCCTTCACCTGTAGTTTTCCCTGTCATTTTAGGGAGAGACAGGAAGCAGACTATGAAACCTGAAAGTTTTGCCTTCTAAACACAAGGGTCTGCCCCAACATCAAG
Source organism: Polioptila caerulea (assembly GCA_013397295.1). Taxonomy (NCBI): domain Eukaryota; kingdom Metazoa; phylum Chordata; class Aves; order Passeriformes; family Certhiidae; genus Polioptila; species Polioptila caerulea. Next base: position 35,216 of record VYXF01002173.1, on the reverse strand, counting down.
TTTTAATTGATCCAGCACAAAGTGTAAACTCTGTTGGAACATTTAGAAGGCACCGTAAATCTGGAAGAAATGTGGTATGAGGATGACCCAAGTAGAAACATACAGAGCCTACATTTGCCTCTTACATTGTGTCTATCACAAACAGCACATTAAATTGAAAATCTTGGAACTTTTCCTGGGTCATCTTACTACAATTTATCAGTGAGCAAATACTTGATAATTTCAGTTAATCAATATTTAATATTTTTAGTCTCTCTGCAATTGCAAGCATTTTACCCTCATTTCTACCCATGAGAATCTCTTAGGGAGTTAGCTGGCTGCCTGTAGTCTGAGGAGCTTTAGTGAATGCAGGAGTCCTTACATATACTTAGGCTGATGCTTGCTTGACTCTCAGTAAATCTAGGTTACGGTAAAACATTGTGGTTTCTCTGCAATATGATACATAGGGGAAATCCCTCATATTCGGCTCCATTCCTGTCTAAGGTTTCATTTATCTGTTGGTCCTTCACCACTGGAGAAAACTAGGGCTGTTTTTCTACAGTGGCTTTCTATCCAATGGACATCTTGGCATTCCTTGCTCTGCTACTTATATTAATCTTTCTTCAATGAGTTTAGGACAGGTATCTTTTTTCCTACATTTTTATGCAGGGTTTTTAAAACTAATTACTAGGTTCTCCTTTTTTAGCTATTGCAATTGAGTTTATTGTTGGCAAAGAGGCTGGATTTTTTGCATTAAAAACTGATGTACTCATAATCCTTTTTTTTTTTAATAATTTATTAAGACAAACCCCAAGAGTACCTTCAAAAAATCCCAAACCATACATCTTACGCACATACCACACCTACATCCACAAATGCTGATCACTCTCCTTACAACCACGTTAGTGCATCCGAGCCATCTGCAGTGCCAAAGTAATGTATGGCCAAAGATTCAGACAAACATGTGCCAACTCTAAGTGTTTTTGTTGATTTGCATCAGACCTCAGACTACGTTCAAACACGACGGATAAAAATAGGTCACCTCTTCGTAAGGAGGGGAAGGCAGCAGCAATGTGCAAGACTTTTCTTCCCAGAACGTTGCTGGATGTTGCCTCAAGATATAATGGGGGAAATGTGGGCTCAGCCTGAACAGGGTGGGTGGATAGTACTTAAGGGCGGGATTCATCAGATTCAAACCTAATCAAAAGTTTCAAAGGGCTGGTTCACATCCAAGAATATCTCAGTTTTGAACTGTGCCAAAACAAAACAGGGATCTAAAAATAAGACTGCATTGTGTCTACCATCATCTCCCTTGTTCTATTTTTTCCCAAATAATATTGCAAGGATACAAGCCATCAGGAAACAAGGAAAATGAAGGAGTTTTTAAGACTCTTTCCCAATTAACAAAGAGGTGATTCAAATGAGAAAAGGTGAGCAGACAATTGTTTTACAGTCCAAATAAGCCAAAGGAAAAAAGAAAATAAGTCAGGTTCCTCTATCCTTCTGGCGTTCATAATTTGTTAATTAAAAAACCAGAGAAACAACCAAACAAAACAAAACTCCTTTAACTAAATTAGGTTGGTTACTGAGGATGCCTGTTTCCTAGTTAATCTAACTTATTTTTATTTTCTTAATTAATTTTGAGAATATTAACATTAGTTTTAATGTTGAGGTTCCTACTTCTTTGTAATCAGATTAAGTGATTCCAATGTCTTTCATGTGTTTTCTAGTTCTCCTTTCAACTGCTTTCATAACTGTTTCTATTTATATTTCTCCTACTGCAAAGCCAATGTCACTAAGATACTTCTGTTCTTGCTCATAATAAATGTTAAATCTGCTATTTTTGGAAAGAGGCTCAGCACCATTTTTGATGACTAATTGCCTTCATTTCTTTCATCTTGTCTTCCAATTTCCATCTCTTTTATTTTGCATTAACCCCTTACATTCTCTGGATGGACATCTAGTGGAGCTAGGCTATCACAATGCTGACATCTCCTTAACAGTAGCCAGAGATGGTAAAGCGTTTCTGTGTCACAGGTTACAAAAAACATCCCCACTTTCTTGATATGGCCACATTCACAAATAAGCTGTGATGAGTCCCGTGTTTTTCTTTCACACTACTTGTTCCAGCCAAATTGAGCAATGGCAGCAGGGAGACATTTTTCTCTTAGCACTCATCAAGATGTAATAACAGGGTTCCTATTGTTAGGCAGGCAAGTTTTGCTTTTGTTGGCACCAATGAGAGTTTTAATGTAAACATCGGCCTCAAAAGACAATATAATCATAGTTAACAGAATACAAAAATGTCTAATAATAACGACATATCTTAATTTTTAATTCTGTCACAAGATTCTGAGGTTGACAGTATTTTAAATCATAAACTTAACATCATAACTTAAGTTAGAGCAATCCTATAAAAGACATATACATCAGAATACAAAGTGACTTTCCCACTCATGAAGCTTGTTTAAAGTTAATAGTGAAAACAGCCAGAGCCTTGTCACAAAGAAACGGATGTAAAAATAAAGGTCAGGAACCTGGCTCTCTCTGCCTCTGCCTTGGCCAGAAGAACCAGTCCAGCAAAGACATGGAAGCAGCTCACTTCTTGCTCCTTCAAAGAACAAAGGGACAGAAAGGGTGACATTGACATGTCACATGTAACAAAATACAGTGCCTCCTGTTCTTTGGTATTAGCTATCAGACTTCATTTTATTTTACTCCCAGCCTGCAGGTGTACAAAACACTCCAGGAGCTCGTAGTCCAAAATTCCTTTCAGCATGATATATGCTGTCTCTACTCTACTTGTAAACAACAGATCTCAATAAAAGATTTATCATTATTTATATCTAACTATTAATTTTTTAATAATGCAAGTCTACCTATAATATCTTTCTATAGGACAGATCATTTTAGGGGTAGTCAGAGGTGACAAAAAGCTTGGTATACTGTCTTTCTCTCTCCTGGTTGCAGAAAATGAATTGAATGAAAATGTTGATGTTTGGTCACTACTATTGTTTTGATCCACCAGAGCAAAACTATACCATAGTGAAATGTAAAGCCAGAAATAAATTTAAAAAGCAGTTCTAAAATGTCAAACTTGTACACCTAAGACCAGTTAATTAGACCCATGCTCATAAACATAACAAACCTGATGACCAGCTACTGAGGTCACAGGACCTCTGCTGAGCCCAGTGTCTGATTCTGCAGATTTTGGTTCCGGTTTCCAGAGCACTGTCCAAATGTAAAGAAGTTTTTCAAAACATTACTTAGTTTATTAAAAAAGTCATCAGTGGCCTGACAATAATTAGCCACAAGATCCACAATATTATTAGTACCAGAGAGACTGGTCATAACGATATTCACTTTTCTATTGCTCACATAAAGCCAAAGGTGATGCCCGCTAGATAGAGCCTATCTACTTTGCCTAAGTCCTAGTGCCAGGGAACGTTTATATGATTAGGGACCTGAGCACATTGTTGCATTATGTCAGATGCATTTTTAAAAAATGCAATCTTCCAGATTCATGATTTATATTTTAAATGCCTCTAGTTCCAGTGTTGTAAAACATAAAATGACTGTGGAATCAATGAAGCAATGTTTCTTCAAGTTTACAGTCTGGAACAATGGCTTGAAATAGCATAAATTGCCTTGTATTTCCTGGAGGGATGTTATTGTTGAAGTCTGGTGACAATTCTCTTAACTTCATTATTCCACTACTGATTCTACCATGTCGCTACTAGGTAATGACCCACACTGGATGTACCCACAGCTTTTGGCAAATGTTTGCTGTGTGAGTTTAAAGACATTCACTGCATCTCATGGTGCATACAATTTGAATGCAATTCATGTGAGAGGGCACTGTGTACCTGTTTTATTTAAATTGTTAGTGATATTCATGGGTTTATATTGCTCCAGAAGAGGTTGCTGCTGGGTCCTGAGAGATACCACATAAATCTTCTTCACCTCCCCAGAAAGCTTTCCAGCTTTCTAATACGCAGTGCATATTGCAGAATAAAGACAATGTGCAACAGTCATCTTTCTGTTTTTTGACAAAATTATGACCACATTTTCCTCAAGAAAAGTTGAATAGGTTACTCTGTTTTAGTGGGAGAAAAAAAAAACAAACCAGAAATAGTATTATTTACTAAAAGATGTTTCCACCTATTTGAAAAGCCTTTACTTTTGTTTGTTTATCATAAAGAAAAGAGTGGGGAAAGGAGAGAGCAAGCAATGTAGAATAAACTGCACCCTACCCTCTTAAAGTGGTATTTGGCACACAGACAACTCACTAATCATTTCTTAGTTGTGATAATTAGGAAGTAAACTTCTGTCTGTTTGTTGATTTTCCTGTTCAGTTGTTTTTACTATCATAGTACTTTCAATAACTTTCTTTCTCCCCACACAGTAAATTTACCAGTAGATTAATTATTCTGACACTATTTAATTTTTTTTTTTTTACTGTCCACAGAGTTTGAATTAGCTATTTTTGTAACATGAGTGAAATTGCATTACACAGATTATTTTTGATCATTTGTTGTGTCTCATCCTTCGCAATCCTAATACTTGTGTTTGGTACATTGAACAAAGTAGTTTACAAGCTAAATATAGTCACCAAAAATGAAGTACTGGTTCATGATGGGAGCAGACTTCTGGGATTACAGTTACAGTCCCATGGTAGCAGCATTCCCAGAGGGAAGAGAGATGTTCAGATGAAAGAAGAAGAAAACAAGCCTTGGAGAGGGTGGCTTTATACAGCTTCCAGAGAACAGTTCTTTTTTTGCTAGGCTCTGTTTCTGATTTAATTGTATTGTCACAACAGCTCCAAGGACACATCATGAGAGATTTCCCCCTAGTAGTGTATACAAGAAATGTTCAGGAAAAAGTAATGTTGCATTCTGCAAATTTGGAGGCCTCCAGATATCAGACAAGGTTTTCTCTTCCCCCTCTCCATGAGAAATGATCTTTTCATTGGGTTTCTTTCATTTTATATTCCTCATCTGCACTCTTGCTTTCTACTGGTTCTTACATTTTAAAGGAAATTTTCATAAAGTTCTGCTACCTCTTCCTTCAATCAATTATTTGAAATTTGAATTATTTTTTTTCACTTTTTTTTTCTATCCTTTTTTTGCTGAGAGGTATGATGAGGGAATTTTTTCCCTAAATGTACAGATAGATTGTTTCTCTCTTCCATGTTGCTAGGAGGGCAGATCGAGGAAAAATAAAGGATAAAGAACACAAATTAATCAAAAATATCTGCTTTGCATTCATGAAGTTCTTATAAGAATAAAATCTTTCCACTGATTGTCTAGTTACAATCAAGATGCACATCTCAAGTGCAACTAGTAAAATCTCTGTGACTACCGCAATAAAGCTGTAAGAACAATACAAATCAGGCAGTAAGGCAGAGTTACTCTGCCAGACAGAGTGCTCTGGTGAAATTTGAAGGAGAAAGCAGCTTTTAAAAACAAAGTTTCCTCCTCAGCACTAAAAAACAGTTGGATTGCAGAGAGATTTTTATCAATGATAAATCATACTTTTCACAGGCAATTTTAGGCTGCTGAATTTAAGGTCAAGGCAAAAAAAAAGTCAATGGACAAAATCAAGTTGTCAGAAAAGACCAAGCAATTAAATTAAGGTCACCCCTGCCATCTTGATTCAGTCTCCCACTATATCATCTGCAATAGCATGGATGTTTTTACATGCTCATTATTCTTTGGCTACATACAAAGAACAATTGCAATGCATAGTGTAGATAGTGTTTATTTAATAGCAAGCAAGGAAGTAATTTTTCAAAGCTCCAGCTGCAGTTAAAATTAAGTTTAAGGCACTGTGATGATAATCATGTCCATTACAAGAGCAGACCCATGGGACCAGGCCCTGGATCATGCAAATAAAGGTAATACTTTGACATAAGACGTAAGCCTCTGAGAATTTGGAAAACTTTGTATTTCCTTAATGTTTTGTTTGTATTTTCTAAAATTCTTTGTTTGTATTTTGTGTGTATTTTCTAAAATGTAAACTGAAGCAACACAAAACAGAAACTTTCATCATGGTGATGGTCTGTATAGGCCATCAGGAGAAGGTTGATGATATTCGATGTGTGTCTACCTCAACCCTAATTTCTGAAGAGGAGCACGTGACTGTGGTCACAATGCCTTTTGCAGTCTCTATCCCCTACTTTTCTTCTTCTCCAATTTTTTCCACACCTGGCTTTTCCCCATGAGTTACCTGTTTTTAACTTTTCAATTCTCCTTGACTCCATAATGATGATTTCCCTCTTTTAGCATCTCACTCTCGGTTTGTCGATTTTGTCTCAATACTTCCCTAAAAACCTGATTTATCCCTGATGATCCTGGCTGACAAGACTGGGTTCCTCCCTGTCCTGGCCCAGGTCTGCTGAGCTCAATATCACAGTCTCCTCCTTTGCTTCCAGCTGTCAGTCCTGGACACCACTCTGTATCTGAGGCCAGAAGTAAAAGACAGATTTTCATAAGACTATCTTCTAGTTCAGAGAAGAGGCCAAATACAGAAGCTTTCTCTTTATGAACTCCACAGAATTTTAAAATCAAATGGCTTTTTATCTTTCAGGCCTAATTTTAGCTGGCAAATGCATCATCTATAGTGGCTGGGCAGTGAGAGCAATGATGGGAGTTCCCTTAATTTATCCTGTAATAGAATCTCAAGTTTTTTGCTAATGAAATCTGGGTAATCCACCCAGTGGTTGTATATGGCAGTACTCCAAAACCTAAAATGGCTGGATTTTGAAAGGGACAGCAAAAGATGAGGGAAATTTAGCACAGTGCACTACCTTTTTTTTCATAACCGATGTTCAAAAAGGAATGTTATGAATATTGCCGTTGTAGCTAAACAATCAGCCATACATATAAGTTCAGTGCCTACAAGAAATAAATTTTTACAGCATTTTAAGGATAATCTCTTATTACTTTCACATCCTAATACTAATGAATATATTGTTTTTAAAATATCTGTTATTTATCATAAAAAATAATGTCCCAAATATTTTCTTCTACATGACAGAAGTTAATGGGAAAGTTATCCTAAATATGTATCCTAATGTGATCTTTCCCTATATCTTACACAATAAGAGTGCACTAATGTATCACTTATTCCATAAAGACCTCTACTCTATGGAACTATCATTTTTCCATTTATTGAGAGCAAAGCAACAATTATATCCTTGTATTAATTATAACCCTGGCTCTGAGTTGGTGGTTTCCATTGTACAGGGCTAACTCTTGAGTGATGGCTTCTCTATAATTCATGACTGATTTTTACTTGTTAGGGAGATGTTAACAACATTTTCTTTTTATACTGAAAATATTTAAGATAAAGAAGGCTCTGGAGTACAGATTTTCCAAGAATTTTCATGAAATTCAGTCTCTCTTTGATATTTAAAGCATTTGAGGTTTTTTACTTAGAACATTATCTTATTAACAAAGTATATTTTCATGGACTTATTTATATTTAAATAAATTAACTTTATTTTGGATAATGTACACATTTGTTCACCATGGTTCAAATAAGAATGATAACCAATCACTTGAAAGAATAAATTTTCTTTGAATGACTCTTTTATAATTTGAATCTGAAAATAGGCACTCAAGTGGAAATTACCTAATTTTAAATTATGAGCATCAATCTGAACTCCCATAATTACAAAAATGTTCAAATACCATGACGTAACTGAGCTATGTGATTTCATATTACAAACTCAGTAATTTCCGTATGATTATGTGGTTTCTGGGGGTCATACTAGTGTATGATCCATGATTTATTCCATGATTTAATATAAAAGCTGGTAAGAGCAAAGGAGGCATAAAGCTCATTCATGTATTCTGCCATTACATTTTCCATGAATTGGAGCTAGTTTGTAGGCCCACTTCTAGTCATATCAACCTCATTTGGAGGTAAAATACTCTTCAATGTCCAAGGTATTACTGCCATTAATTAAAAAAAAACAAAAACAAAAACCAAACCATTCTGGAAATATTAAAATGGTGTAAGAGCAAAAAAGTTACCAAGTTTATCTTCCTCTACTGAAGGAGGCTGGACCACTTAATAGAGGTTTTGCTACACTTTCTTTCAAAGCCTCTAATAATAAAAACACTTTTACATTAGGTGGCTCCTTCCTGTTAATAATTTTCAATGTATTTTAAATATTATCTTTTCCCATTTAACTTAAACCTCTCTTGTTGCAAATTCAGTCAATATTTTCCTTGTCTTACGGTGGACATGGAAAATAGTTGAAAACCACAATGCAACAACCTGTATGTACTGGAGGATTTATTCTTTTACAGTCTTATTTTCCTGAATTAACTCCATGTTTTCAAATTGTCCTCTGAGATCACACTCTCTAATTCTTTTGGCATTTCTAGCTGTACTCTGAACTTTTTCTAATTTGTCTACATCATTTACAGGGAATAATTCCTAAAAGTAGTGTTATTTTAGCTGAGGCCTCACCAGATCTGGAAATACTACTATCTTTATTATGTACAACACAGCTGCCTATTCCTCCTAGCATGAAGTTTGCTTTTTCTTTAACCACATCAAACTATTGATTTACATTTATTATGCTGCATATGCAATCTCTTCAAAATGTTTCTCTGCAATACTCTTCTGCTTAAATAGCGATTCCCCATTTTGCCTTTGTTGGTTTTTTAGTTTTGGGTTAGGTTTTTTTGATCCTCTAGTGTCTTACTATGCATTTTTCTTTACTGGATTCCGTCTAACTGACTTGAGATAATTTCTCTAATTTATCTTAGTCGTTAGCTACTCACTTTTTTTTGTATTGAGATATTTTGCTGTAGCAAAACATAATGAATTCCTTAATTAAAGGTTATAGCTTTCTACCTTGATAGTTATTCTTCTTTCATTCTATCTTCCCATGAGACCCTACCTAGCAACACTTTGAATTTGCTGTCTCCTTTGCTGAAGTATACTTCCATCTTTATCCTCCTCCTCCACACATGCAGCCTCTTTCTAGAATCACAAATACATCATAATAATTTACATCAACATGTCTCCTGTCTTTAGATTTTAAATTGGTATTGTCTGGCTAGTTTGAATCACACCTAAAACTGCTAGCGCCAACCATTTATTCAAATAAAAATATTGAGTCCAGCTGACTAGTTATTATTCCTTGTGTGAAAAGCAAAATTTCAAAGATAAAAGCTTAATTAAAACCATCTCACACAACCCAGCTATTTTGATGCATTACATAGCTGCACAAAAATAGCCTCGTCCACACCTACTCCTTCTGTTTGGCAGTTTATAGCATATCCTTACCATTACATTAACCTTAATTTTTTCCCCTTTCATCTTCACCCAAGTATCCAAACACACTGCCTCCTCCTGAACTTCAGAGCAGGTATGTGTACATTCTTGCTCCACAGAGCAAGAGTTCCCTGTGTTTTCCCTTCAGCACAGGCAAGGTTTCACCCTATATTTAAACTAGACAAGAGCATTGTAACTATTCCACATAAACTCGCCTGGGTGCTTTTCAGGGAAAACAAAGAATGACCTGTTGTAGTGACCTGCCTTTGTACCAGCCCAAGAACAATGCAGGCAAGAAGTGCATGCAAGGAGAAGCTGGCTGAGTATGGATTAAAATGGATGAACATAAAAAAGGCAGCATTTTATTAACACAACAAAAGGCTGCGCAGAATAGCCAAGCAAGTAAACAAGAAAAATTGTAACAGCCCTATAATTATCATGTAAATTGAAATTAATAATAGTAGAAATACTCATCTCATGCTCTTCTAATCAACAAATAGCAGATTACAGGGTAATTAGTTGGGAATTTATATATGGTTATTAGGCTCCAGATTACATAGTGACTAATTATAGTAGCAATGTGAAGACCTTCCATGCCAAGGACCATAGAATCTTCTGGCAAAAAGTACATAAATTCAAGGTGGAGCATGTTCTAGAATTGTATACATGATCAGACATGGCTATTAAAATTTAAAAAAAAATCATCAATTTCCCTAAAATAATGAAAAATAAGGCATCTAAATAATTTAAATATTAATTAAATTTTAACTGTTTTTAAAAAAACACACAGTAACTTATCAACACAAGTTTTAGTATAAAATGCTAGTCATGATTTATTGAATGATTGTGGTGATAAAAATATCTGCTTTATTTTTGTTAATTTGAAAAAAAAAGACAATTCAGTGAACATTTTAAGGCCTAAGCAGGCTTTAATACCACGTTCATCATAAGCAGTATGATGAACGTGGTATTTTTGCAACTGTCCCTCCCACTTAATTCCAATGACCACTGCATAGGACAATCTCTGTCCTTTCAAATCCCCTATCCTTGTTACATCCTTGAAAATTTAAGCCTGACGTGAATTCTTTCTGAAAATGCAAAAATAAAATGTATGAGATTTTCTAATTCAATCAAATCTAAAACCAGCTTCCTACGTCCACATAGGAGCAACAAAAAATATGATTTTCTGATGTTGTACCGTATGCAGCAACTGTCTTGGGCGAAACTGAGAGACAATGAGCATTAATAAAACTCAGACTTTAATTTAGGAGTCGAAAGTGAAATTTCAGTCAACTGTAGCAGTCTTAAAATCAATCCTCATAAGAAATTACCTTAAAGCACTGTTTTAGTCCAATTATGTTAAAATAAGGATAACTTATTTCCTGGAAAAACCAGAAAAATACTAGGCATTGGAGGAGAACATTTGTCCAACCGTTGTCATAACCGCTCTATTGATCAATGTCTGCTTTGTACTGCAAGCCAAAGTGGTAACAATGATCTTAGAAACCTATCAAGATTCTATAACTAACAAGTGTGAAAAGAGGGCAAAAGCAGAAATGGAACACAGCATTCATTCAGTATAATGTAATCAGAAGATAAATGCTAGTAAAAAAACAAGTCTGGGGGAAAGAATACCTACCTAGAAATAATATGAAAAGAGTGTAGAACACTCTTGCAGCTGCCAGTTCACTTCACTTTTAAGTTCTAGTTATAAATGCTAAACAAGATCAAAAGACCTGTTCTCAAGTGAACAATTTGACGTAGCCTTCATTCTTATATTCATAAGGACCTGGGAATCTGTTAGACAACGATAAACTGTCCAATGCTGCTAAGCCCTATGGAAGATGGGTAAGAAATTGTGCCTGAATTCTGCTTTTTAATTAGCAGTTCTCAAAAACTGTGAAGAGCACTTATAGAATCAGGAAATATATCATTTGATCTGTGAATTTTCCATTACTCCCAGCAAGAATTATTTTTGAAACACTACAGCTCCCTGATTTCTTTTGAGAGTTAACTTGGGAGGAGACCTGGCATGTACATTTCTTCCCTTATGCAGTGCACAAGACTGGCTTTGTTGCCCTCTGACATCATCCAGCCTCCTTAATTTGGTACGAGAATGTCATAGTCAGAGGAATCCCACAGAAAAGAAGAAATAATTATTGAGTAGTCCATTTTCTAGCACTAGTGATGCAGGGATCAAAAACCAGGGCTGTTCTCAACATGAAAAGAAGATTAGGAGGCCTGAAGCTCTTTCTCAATTTTTCACACCTTCTCTGCAGGGCTTTTCTCCAGGGTCTTTTGCCAGACAAAGTTTAGTAGTGAGGTGACTCCAGTCTTGTGAAGAACACAGTAAGGCTAGAGGGGGAAATGGATGCTGAAAGACGCATTTAAAGCAGCTGACTTTATAATAACTTACAAAGTTTATAGCATACTCTGTCAGCATAATCCTACTCTTCAGCTGAATTTTAAATTAATATCATTTTAATTAAATAATGATTAAATTCACCTGGTAAAACATAGAAGCAGCCTTGATGCATTATTCCTCATTGCACCACAGTTAAAAAAGACCTGTCAGTTGGTCTTCACTCCTTCCAAAACCTTGATTAAGGATAAGTATGGATTCTCTTTCATACTTCACAGTGAAAAAAATTCAACCTTTTTCTGTATTTTCTATATTTTCTAAGAAGACACAGATATACTGTATCCTCACTTATCATCAATCATAGCAATAAATAATCTACCCATTAGTCATGAAAAGAGAATTTTGCCAAACCCATTTTGAAAAAATTAAGGTTTCAGTTGGTAATATACATATATCTGAAATGGATAGGGACAGAAAAGGACCAGGACATGGAAATGCTGTTAAATACTTATATTCTTGCAAAATAACTAAAATATTGAATCATCATTAAACAAATACTTTTAAAATATACATATGCATTACAAAAACCAATACAAATGCTACTACAGAAGGTGAAATAATTCTAAATTAGCAGAAGGAAAAACAGTTGTTAGCGGAAATGAATGAAATATGCCAGAAATTTTTAGGGTTTACAGAAATGAAAAATAGAGGGAATGCAGGACAAGTAAGTTTGTGGGCTACTAAAAAAGAAATAGTGACAGGCCTGCAACAAAATATTTATATTCCAGAATAATGAAATAGATGAAAGATGAGAAACATGGAGAAATATAAATGCTAAATATGTTATGAGGAAGAACAAAACATAACACAGTTAAGTTCAGATGGTACCACAGGGTTTAGTCTTCAAACCAACAGCTGTGATAGATTTCATATATTATAATATATTATATTACACTATGTTATTATAAATAGCGACAGGTAATTGCAAAAGAAATTATTAAATATAGAAAAAACCAGAGATGTGAAATAACGGAAGAAGGTTGAAAAATATCAAAAAACCACACAGAAAGTATAATTGTGCTTTGATAATGACTGTTGAGAAATATGGGTATCTGTCCAATATTTGTGACAGTGTGTTTCAAAGGAAGTTAGTAAAGGACTATGAATAATAAAAAAGAAGTCAAGATTGGCAAGATCTTGAGTTAAATTTGGCTCTAATGAGATACTGTTGTAATAGGACTACAACAAAATAAATAGATGAAAAAAGGTCAGTTTTCTTTTTCAATGACATGAAGACAGATTATTTTCAAATTAAAAAAAAAAAGACACCATGTCATGTTGCAATAGGTGAATCATGTACCACAGGAATGCAAGAGAAATACGAATACAAAAGAAATCACTTGGAATGAAACCATGGAGTTTATTGTCAAGGACTACAGTTTACAATTCAACTGTGAATGCAGCCCTAAGAAGGCTAGGAATCTCTAAAAACAGGTTTCACTACCTTTGTGTTTTTTCTGACTATTCGTATGAATTTTGAGGAACCAGATTATTTCCTAGGTACAACAACCAATTTCATAACCACTGTAGATGAGCAAACAAAAGATGTTCTGTTTTTAAGAACACTGGATCTTAAAAACACATTTAGATTACATCTAGATTTAGAACACAAGTGTTCTGACTCCACTACATCCTGTAGCAAGTCAATGGCAAGACATAGTGCGGCAAAAATGCTCTGCTAGGTCATTACCTTCTGTGGGTTTCTTCAGCTGCAGCACTATCACATGTGGCTCACCTGCCTCCTCTTTTCCTGATCACCTCTTCCATCTTTCTGGGAGAGCTATTACTGTAAAAGTGTTGTCTCAAACCAAGGAACTGGTGAGGCTGGAAACAGCTTTCCCTTTCTATGGCATCACTTTTCAGTCTGATAGCTTTGCCTGGGCTGTTCACTGTGTGGTTGCACAGCTGAGGGGATGAGTGGAAAGTGCTGAGGGAAAAAGAAACAATTAGCTGACAGCTGCTTAACTTGCCCTGAATCTCATTTTACCCCAATGGCTGAGATGACAAGGCACCTGCCTTTCCATCTTGACTTTGTATACTATTAATTTGCCTATCAAATGTAATTTATTAGCCTTGTCCTTACCACACTTGCCCTTGCCTTCTCTGACCTCCACTTAAAAAAAAATGACTACTCCTTGACTACTCCCAGTGCTCAGTGCACTGGGGTCTGCAACTCTGGTTTTGATGTCATGTTAGTGCAGCTAGCAGGAGTAATTCTTCTTTTTATGTTACAGAGATAATAATTTTCTTCAGGGAGAAACAGAGATAATTTTACAGAGGGGAAACAGGTAATTCACTTGCACTCAAAAAGTTGGGTTTCTTGTCAGAAAAATGTTTTCTATGTGAAATAAATGTCCCTGTTTTCAAAACCCAGTGAAAAAAATTCAATTTTCTATGAGATTTCTAAAAGATAAACAAAGATACATCATGGCATTTTAAATCAGAATTATATACTTTTTAAAAGTGGAAAGTATAACTCAAAGATACACTCAAGTAATTAATATGTCTTCAGAAGGAAAATATTAGACCTTTAATAAATGTTTGGTTTAAATTGGATACATTTTGTTTCAAATTGAAACATGGCAATATAAATTTTCTAATCTAGTTTTAAAGTTGCCTGTGTTGGGTAAATGAACTGCTTAGAAAATGTCTCATTTTCACTAGCACACACTTAGATAAAAACAGGAAAACTGAATTAGAATGAAATAATTGGCATACTATTTTATGTTCGTGTTTATATTTTACAAAAGCAAAAATCTAAGAATAAAATCTAGACTTAATAATATGGGGGGTTTTTTTAGAGGTACATTTAAGATTCTCATAAAAGCTATGATATCAACACTTCTTTATTGTAATGATATAAAGCTTTGCTAAGTAAAGACAAACAGAAATGAGCAGAAACCTTTCTGTGGTATATAGGAAGAGGTCTTGAAGGGCTCCAGAGGTCATAGTTTTCCCCATCTTAAAATAATTCCCTACTTAGGATTTATGAGGCTTCACCATAGAGTAGGTATTTTCATGGCCTTGATGGATTGTCACAGCTTCAGCAGAAACACTTCTCAGAATTGAGGCAGACGCTCATCTCATGCAAAGAATTTTCTCAGGATATTTTTATCACTGCTGTTTTATTTTGAGATACCCGATGCATAATCACTTGGAGAGACAAATTACATTATGTCTGTAATAAGAGGGAACCCAGTTCTTTTAGATTATATTAACATGTGTGAATTAATAGAAAATATTTTAATTATTTGGGACACCTTAACACAGAGATCTATGTCTGCCAGTTATGTATCATTTGCCAGTCTTTTATTTCTGCACTGAACTGTAAGGTTCATTTTGCAAGAAATTAATTCTTATTTTCAGCAAATCTCTAAACTCACAAAAATATTAATTTCTAATAACATGTTTGCTTTGCATCAATAGCTTGCATTTTGACAATTTTACTGCATTGTAAAATCAAAATTTAGTACTTTGGAAAAGAATAAATTGGGGTGATGCAAGGGGAGTTTTTTAATTTGCAGCAATCCTGTGTCATAAGAACACCTTTTTCCTCGACTTAATCATTACTTGCTGCCAGAAACCATCAGTGTGGCACATTATTTCTATGAGATATTCCTTGATCAATGCTTATTTCATGCTTTTTGGATTAGCAAAAAACAATTTCACAGCCAGTAAAATTAGTGTTACATGTAATAGGAATCTGCAGTTTGAAGCCTCATTCTGCTGAATTGGCCTGATTTGGTACAATAGGTTCCTAGAGAGCCATACCTCTTTTTTAAATGGTTCAGTGAGATCAAAGGTAATTTTTTTCTTCTTTCACTCTACTCTCATCACAACTGGAGAAAACATTAGACGAGTTTGAATTCAGTGAAGCACTTACTGTTAAGTATGTGCTTAGCTTTTTGTTAGTCAACAAAGTGCTTTAACATTTCTTTTGTTCCTACTGACTCCAAATCATACACAAGCTTAAATCGAAAATACATATAATTGATTTCATAAAACACGACCAAACTGGGAAATACATTTTAAAGGGATTTATCCAAAAAAAGCTGTGATTTGATTCCCTTAAAATTCATTAAAGATTTTTCCTTCTCAAATTCCCTGGTATGTCTGGGGAGATAAAATTTTCAAATTTGAACATGATCTAAAGTTAAAACTTTTATCTCAAAAAACTTTGAACAAGTATCAAAGTTTTCATGTTATGTTCAGCAAATAACTACTCATTTTAAGAAATAAAAATCATCTGTAATGTAACGAGATTAAGACATGCACTATCTGTAATATTGCCAAATAAAAGCTATTAGAGCTTTTCAAATCATCTAGTGAAAACTTCTCACTGAATCTCAGAAATAATATCACCAAGTATTTTCAAATTTCTTCTCAAATGTGCAATTATCTTTGGGCTTTTTTTTTACCATCAAATGCTAAAACTGAAACAATTTGAATAGAACAGCCCACTACACTAGTAAAGATCTCGAATATTTATAGTGAATAAAAAAGGTATCAGCAGTAATGTAACTTTTACTCCATCCCAAATAAAGTAGAAGAGTACTGAGTAAATCTGCAGAAGAAAGATTTGATGCCTCCATTGTCCAACACTGTCTCTAACACTGCCACAATATCATTGTCGCATTTTCAGCTTTTAAATTCCTAACTTCTGAAAACCTCATGTACGCCCCTTCATTAAATTCCTCACTCTTCCTCTGTGACAATCCCTGGGGCACAGGTTGGGGGAATCAAATATGACTAGTGATAGAAAAATGAGGTGATCAGCTGTCCAGACTAAAGAGTATGTGCTCATTCAGAAACACTTCATCAGTGTTACAGTCACCTGTACTCTAAAAGTTATACCTTGGTATTTTTGGGGAAGCAATTTTATGTCTTCAGTATTTCTTTGTGAAATCCCTATATCGCCTTACCCACATTTTTTTCTGAATTACAGTAATTTTCTTCCTTTCAATATTACCCAAGTTCCAGCTGTTCAAATGCAGATACTAAAAACAACTGATGAACCTAGCGAAATCATTACTAGAGGACTCACATTTTCCCATTAGATGCAGAAACAGATTTGTATTGTCATGCACCACCAAATGTGCATTTATTACTCATTTCTCCTAAGGGATTGGAAAAGGACAGAGCTGTCTAGGAAAGTCATGGCATGAGCCATGGTATGATTAATTCCAATTTTTGTCTTCAGTGGTTTCTATAGACTGGGTTTCTCAGTCCCCAGTGAAATGTAAATCTGCTGTTCCCCCCACTAGGAGTTCAGAAGGAAGCTGGAAAATGAAACTCTACTAACATTCTCCTTCAAAAGGCTTTCCCCAAGGCTCAGAAACCCTCAGCAGACTTACTCCTTAGCCATGACACCTAGAAGTGCTGCCCTGACTCCCACTCTCCTGCCCACCCTGCATGGCACTCTCTTTTCCAACAGAAAACATTCTTTCTCCTTGACCTATATGTCTGCTATTACTTATTATTTACATTTTTCATTTTTCACATAGTATATTTCCTTATAACGAATTTGAGTATAATTTTTAATGGAGAATATGAGAAAGTTGAAACTCTGGCAGAGTTTTCTATTCATTTTTTTACAGAGGGGTTTGCAACTGTACAGGTGTCATTGGGAGAGATGAACGTTGTTGGAAACAATGAGATTGCTTGGCTGCCTGATGAAAAAGTTTCTAAAAACAGAAACAGACAAGAAAACCACAATATATATACATGATTCTTATACTCATGAAAGCAGCATCGCTGATAAAATGGTTAAAGGAGTCAAGTATCTGAATAACAGTCACAAAAAAGAGTAACAAAATAAAGATCAAAACCTTATCCCCTGTTACAGGATCTATCAAGTAGTTAAATGCAGCTGAAGTTAAAAACAGAGTTATTTTTCTTTTTAATAAAAATATATAGTCATTTTAGTAAAATAAATTGTATATATCTTACTCTCTTTCATGTACAAAGAAAGAGAAAGAAGGATACTAGAACTGTAGGGAAATAACAACAAAGGTCCCTTTCCTGAAATCTGAGACTCTCCAAAATTATATATTCTTTTACAATATTAATACTTATTTTTTGATACATTGTTCACTAATCTCGGTCATCAGTAAGTGCAAGATTCCTTTTAATTTCTGCCAGATTGGAATCAGTATCTAAGCAACTATTTTTCCCATACTTCAAGCATGTCACTATTAACTAATCACAGCAAACAAACAATCCAATTTCAAGTGTATGTAGATTACACCTGATGCAAACCCTCTGTCATCACAGAAACATCCCTGTGACTAAGAGAAGTACATGAATGGATGATGAAAAATAATCATTGAAAAAATAGATAAACACATTGAGAAATTTTGCAAAACACTGGGTATAAACTTCAATAAAGTGAATTTATTAATGATTAAACATTATTTCTAGATATACTAAAATCAAACATGGATAGAATGCTTGCAATTCTTTTTGGATTACTTAAAGCATCTTTTCTTTCTAAATGAATATTTCCTCTGATTCAAGACACTGTCTTCCTCATTCCCCTAAGACATGCAGGGAACTACCATCAATTGATGCACTAATCTATCCCTGAAAAGCTATTAAGTTTAATTTGAAGTGTTGGATTTTACATTTAATTAAATAATCCTAATTTCTTCAGTATAAAACTTGTAAAATCACCTAGATCTGAAACCTGAATAGAAGAATGACTGTGTGCCAAATTGTGGCTTTATAAATGTTTTCATCCTTAATAAAACTATTAATGAGTGATCTATTCCAGCTGTCTAAAGAAATGATCCATTTCCTTTCAACACACACAGTTGACTCAAAGGCCAGAGATCAGCTGCTAAGTATAGTAGGAAAGTTATGTAATTAGTTGTTTTGCAAGATCAATGAACAATTGGACTGCTCATATGCTGTTGAACTCAGCTACACTCATACTCTGTATTGCCCAACATTCACAACATTTGTGTAACAGATTTTATACTACATCAAAGTAATACACATTGGGAAAAAATAAAATTTACTATAAAGTAGCAAAAAATGTGAGAGTATTAAATAAATTCACATATAAATAGATGATAAATTGTCCTTCTTCAGGAGTTATTGTGACCAGCTATGCAGAATATATGCCTGGGTATAACCAAGAGTTTACACAGATCTATAATGATCATATATTAAATTGACCCTTGACTCTTAATGCCACAATTCTTTCTTTTTCTTTTCCTTTTTAGCTGAAGTTCATCGTTAAATGAGCATGATGCCTAAGAAATTATATTTTATTTTATTTTCATTTTATATTTGAAATATGTATCCTTCTCAGTTTTGCTGCTTGAGCAGATTCATGCTTTTGGTTTATGCTCCTGTTCATAAAGCACGTAAGTGCATGCATGACTTTAAGCATGCATGTAAACTCAACAGCAGTTATTGAATCACTGCACCTTATGACTAATTCCATTGGCTTTAACAGAATCTAGGCACTTGCTTAAAACTAACAGAAATTAAGTAGGTGCTTAAATACTTTGCTTAATGAGTTTGCAATGACTCTCATGTATGGAACAATTTGCGAACGGAACTGTAAACAGATGAATGAATCACAGTTAATATCACTTTGTAATTGTTCAGTAAAACATACTTGTTTAGCAGAAAAAGAGTTTGAATATCATACATAAATTTTGCTTCGTATGTAAAAGTACAAAAATGAATTCTAAAAAGTCTAAAATTTATTTCTTCAACTCCAGTAGTAATCAGATTGTAAGAGTATCAGTAGAAATATTTTGAAGGCTTTTCTGTCTGTTTTAGCCCATATTTCTTTGAGGATATTAATTGACACTAAGAGATAAAAATATAAATTAGGCCAGCTTGAAGTGTTAAAGTGGTAAGTGGGACATTACAGAATGAATTTAGTCTTTAGAGTATTTTAATTACATTAAGAGCAGAATAAAAATATATTACTTCACAGCAGAAGATACTGGTTACAAATAATAAATACATAATTTGTGCTGTTGTATTCAACAGATAATGTTCTTCCTTTTTGCAATTCAATTCCAGTTTTAAAGATGTAAGCCATCATGCATTCAAGCATTTTGCCTTCAATTAAAAAAAAATAACAAGAATTGCTTACATTTAGCCATGAACATAAATATTTATAGAACATCTTTGTATATTATTTGTAAAAGTTTTGGGGCTCTGATTTCATCTTTGTTTTAGAGATAAACTGCAAAGATTTGAAAAGATTTGTCTAAGATGGAAGTAAATAAGGGTCAGATTTTGCTAAGCTGACTTTGAGTGCTACAGAGGTAAGAGAGAATGACAGTCTCATCTGGAACCAACGTGAGTTAAATCTCACCGCGTATTTCCTGATAGAGCTAGTCAAAGAAAGGAATACAGAATACCACCTACCATCTGACAATCTAAATGAGGTGCCCATATCTTTCCTCTGATTTTATGGCCAGTTTCAACACCACTGTGAAGAGATTTAGTCATGCAGAACAGAAAATCATTTAGGTTGGAAAAGATTTATGAATGAAGGTATCTTTAAAAAACTATAAATGGGAACCTCAGCCGCAGCCATGTACATCTATGAAGTATTCAAAGTGCTGATTTTTTTTTCCAAGGGTCAGTATGTGAAATAGCAAAGGCATAAGCAAAAGGTGTTGGATAAAGCTGAACCAGCTTGACAGAAATGCAATCTGGCTCAGAATCCCCATAGCTCTAAGATTAGGGCACCTAAAACCTTGTGCATGGCAAGGGTTTGGGGAAGTGATTTGTCTAGAAACCCTATTAACTTTGTTTAATAAATGAATCCCTGAACTAATTCCTGAACTGGCTCACCAGGAAGCTACCTGAGTGTCAAAAGCAAAAGCAAGGGCGTGGGTGCTGATGCGAGAGAGGGAGGAGAACAACAGAGTAGTGGCAGCCAGAATTTGGATCAGGTTAAAATGAACCACACCTGAAGCCCACATAAATTGTGACATGGGGAAAATTTGATGCTAAATCAATGCAAATATGATGAATTCTGAGGCCTGGCAACATTCTCACTTTGATGCCCATGACTAGAGGAAGATTTTAGCGTCCTCAAAAAAAAAAAAAAAAAGCTCAAAACAATTTACTTGTTTGTGGAATTTATTTTACACTAATTTTTTGCAGAGATGTGGTAAAATTTGTAAAAACACACTATAGCTACATATCATAAATTGTATAAATAAATGTGAATTGAATTATATATAATTTATACAACTTTTGCAGAATTCCACAGAGCAATTTAGGAAATACATCCTTTGATTGGCACAGCAAATTTGGAGTGTTTATGAAGTAGGAATGCACAGTGTGGGAGAATACGTCCTACAATTGCATTCAGTAGCCTAAAGAAGGGAGGATAGAATGAGAGCTCTTCTCATACAATTAAGAAATTCTGTAATAAGAAATTCTGTATATCTCATTTTCTGGGTGACTGCTGTAAGCAGCATACTATCCTGAGTATTCAAAATGAGATATTCCAGTGTCAATGGACATAACTAGTTGTTTGGGGAAAAGAATGAACAAAAAGATGTCCTAGTGCATTGTTACTTTATTCTATCTTTGAACTGAAGCAAATATCACCAACTCACTGCAAAGAGCTTGTCCAGCACTCTGGTGCCTCAGGGTCTTCTATCAGCTAACAGCGTTCTTGTAACTTTTTGTGTGTGTGTGTAAAAATTGGCAAAACCTTACTTTTGTGAGGGTAGCAGTTTTGCATGTACGTGAGATATACCTTCAGAATGCTTAACAGAACAAGTTCCTCAGCAAATGTAGGCAAAGCAACACCTTATTTCCAGATCTCAGTCTAGTTTTGGTAGAAGCTAGGCACAAACTTGCTCAGACTGGGCAGAAAGTCTAGACACCCTAGGAACAGCATTTCCATGTTTGAACTGGCTACACCAATGCATTTTGAAAACAAGGAATAAGCTCAGTAAGACTCACCAGAAACATGGTTTTGGATGTAGGCAACAATGTTATATTCTTTGTGTTTAAGCTTTCATTTGGATACAGCCACTATACCATCATTATTTAAATGCTTTTAAAAAAAACGTTAAACATAATCATATTCAAGTGATATCGCACAAAAGTGCGATAGTTTCTTTATGGATGTGTAGATACATTCGCATGGTGTGTGATTGCTCATTATACAGACGGGCTTATTTCCATACTATGAAGGAACTGCTTCAGATGGGTGGAATAATTTCCTCCTTCCTTTGTCACAGGCTGGGATATTTTGCACGAAAGGGTGCTGGTTTACATCATAGGACTTGCCTGATCATGAACTTCTTTAGCAAAACAAAACAAATGAAAAACACATACCAGTACTAATTATCTTTACTAGTTATTCTTCCTCCTCAGAGCAGTCCCATGCTTTTAGACATTGTATGTAATGTAACTAAAGGAGATGATATGGAGCTATTTATTAGTAATAACCACCACTGAAGGACTTCTCCATTTCCTCCCTACAAGTCTGAACAGGTTCTCCAGCAAACTCGTTGTAGTAGTTTTACTATGATGGTGATGATAAATATATGCTTTAACAAGATTTGTAAGGAAAATTATATATTTGCAGCGAAGAAAGAAGCAGGCTTTCAGGTAGACAAACGCAAACCTGCTTAGACCACAGGAAAGACTTTTGTCTGCAGCCATGGAAACATTTAAATGACTGATTCCTTTCCCAGAGAGTTAGATGCTTAAATCATATTCCATTTGCACAGAATGTGTACCACAATGTCCCCCTAAAGTGACAGAAAAATGATATGTTATGTCAACTCATTGATAGGTAGAAAGTTTGTTATCCTTTCCATTGGTTTAATATTGTTAACTAAAGGTTTCCTGGGGGAAAACAAAAAAACTAAAAACAAAAAGGAAGAAATGGGAGGAAAGTTGGTAATTCAGGACCCAAAGAAACCCTTAACTACCAGTGTTGTTGTATGTACCGAAGATTGGCAAATGCACATACAAGAAAGGCCGCAGGAAATAATCAAACTGACTCCTGGAACCCTTCTGGTCCCTGAAAAATCTGAATAAAAGAATATAAGTATATGGAACATTTTTTGCTCCTGAAATAGAACAATAAGCCCTCAGTAAAATAATGAGCTGAGAAAACCATTTAAACTACTGTTTTCTGTTTTCTGGGTTTGTTTGTTTGTTTTTTTTCCCTAAAAAATACCTCTTTTAAAAAGATTTTCACTGTCTTTGGAAAGAATAATCTCTAACATCTAGTACTTTTAAGGGAAAATGAAAATAGAACTAACCCTAGGTGTAAGCACCTGTAAGGTAAAGGACTGGAAACATAAAGGGGTAAACTGTTTTAAGATAAAGGAATCTGGCTGTAGGCACCTAATGCATGTATGGGGAAAATGAAAAAGCTGAGAACTAAGAGCAAGGAAAAGGCCAAGATTATTCAAAAAGTACCTGTGACCAAAATGTGACACCTTAAGTCAAAATAAGGGCAAAGAAGAAAGAAAAGAGGAGTACAGGGCTGCGGGCTTGCCTATGAATTGTGTCCAAATTGGGCAAGAAACTGTTTCATATCCATTATTGCAATTTAGTGGCCAGCTCTACTTTCACTTGCAATTTATGAAGTTAGGAGTTTTGATTCTCAGCCTCATTGTATATAGAAAGAATGACAATTTCTTTCCCTGGAGTATTGTGGATAATAGTCAGTATCTGCAAGATAAATTCTGAGTGGGTTATACAGAGGTGGCAAAGCACACTAATAATATGTTGACATTCTAAATATAAACATTGCAATTATGTTGCTACAACTACAACTAGCAAATGCCTTGGCTGCAAAGGAAGGAAGCAAACTTTAATCTTAAGAACAGACACTGCATCGAATGGAACTAATCCTGTGCTTAGACATCTGCTGAATCATAGCTCTTTTGAATGGGTGCTGTCATACAGACCACCAACTGTTGAAGCATGAAGATCTTTAAAAGAAAGTTTCATAGTCCTGAATGCAAGTAATTTAAACATTAGGTAAAACTGGGTGTAGCAAAAAATGGAAATATCAGTTGAAGATAATCAATATGTTAAGTAAAATACTTTATGCCCTTTTTAACATCTGAGAAGTGAATGACTTCTTAGTCTTTTATTGGAAAGGAAAGGTTTCAGGAAGATCAACTATTAATTTTCTTGGCTAGACTGAAGTTAAGATACTTTCTCCTAAAAATAATTTTCACAATCAGTTTATACCTTTTTTCTCAGTTTGCAATTATTTAGTTAGAAAAACAAAGTTAGATTTTTAGACACACAGATTTCTTCAATGTTTTGATGTTTATTTTTCAAATTGTTTTCTTAAAAAAAAAAAAAAATCAGTTATTGTGAAAAGAGCTTTGTTGGCTTGCTTACCTTTTGACCAAACAGGAATTAATTTATAGCTTGCCAGAACATCTACAATTTGCAGCTTAAGGAATCTTTAAAATATATAATTCAAGGCCTAAATCATGGTAAATCTGGTATACAATGTACAGAATATAGTCACAGAATGGGTAAGGTGGGAAAGGACCACTGTGGCTCACCTGGTTCCACCTTCCTGCTCAAGCAGGGTCATCCCAGAGCACATTGCACAGCATTGCATCCTGATGGTTTCTGAATATCTCCAGTGAGGGATATTCCACAACCTCTCTGGGCAGCCTGTTCTAGTGCTCAGTCAGCCTCGGAGTAAAGAAGCACAAAGGGAAATAAAGCAGCAAAAGTAGTAAAGCAAAATAGAAGTGCAAAACTTGCATTCCAAAGAGTTCACAGATCAAATCTGAAATTTTGGAGCAGAAGTGATGTCATCCTCCTTGACTGGTGACTTTTCAAAGGCTGACAGGAAGCACAGATGACCTAATAATTTTCTAAATTAGTTATAACCATCCATGTCAACAATCTAAAAGATAAAAACACATTTTATATCCTCTGATATTACAACTTTAAATTGGACTCTAAGTATACCTTAAAATTCAGGATAAATGTACATAAATTTGTAATTCTTATAAATAATTTATGTATTTGTACTAATTTTTTGTATACACACAATTATTTCTCATTATTATTGAACCTATTCCATACAGAAAATAATAGGCCTTAAATTTTCATGATGTCATAGTTAATAAAAAGGAGATGCCAAATGACACTCGTGTGACTTGATTTACCCATCAGCTTTGCAGATATCCTGCTCACGGGAGCATAGGGTAGTAGCTGTGAATAGGGTGAAACTGGGCCAGACCAAGGCATGGAAAAAATTAGGATTTCCTTCCCAATTTTGATGTGTACGCTTTACAGTGACTTGGTTCACGCACCAATTTGCCTTGTCTTCCAGCATAATCGTCAACAGCTTCTTGGCTGCTCTGGAAGGAGCTATATTCGGCACTCTGCTGCTGCTGCTGCATGCGGCGGGTGTCTCCTCGCCTCGGCCGAGCGCAGCCCAGCACTACCCCCAGCCATTCCCAGACACACGAACACCCTGCAGGCTGGAGCAGGGGACGTGGACAGGCAGTGACCGGTGCGGAATCCACACCTGCTTGGAAATGGGGAGTAAAATAAGGCGCGACAAACCCTTGGGTTTGCTGCACGAACACGCGCTCCCACGCGTGGGGACAGACCAGCTCTCCCCCAGGGCTGTTACTGTGCAGCCGAGGGGGCCCGGCTGCCGCCTCGCAAGGGCCCCACCGCTCATTTTTAACTTTCTGTGGGGTGCGGACGGGACGTCCCAGGCGTCCCTGCAA
>VYXF01002162.1:1285566-1321601 GCA_013397295.1 Polioptila caerulea | reverse complement strand
GGCCGAGCCGGGCCCGGAGCGCCTGCAGGCGCCGACGAGCAAGGAGGGCAAGATCGCGTACTCGTATATGAATAAAAACAGAAAAAACATATATTTAGTGTTTAGAAAATAGAGCTCTTAGCTAAATCCAGATGAATTAGGGAATTGTTCAGGTTGGAAAAGGCCATGGATATCACTCAGTCCAGCTGTTAACACTGCACTGCAACTTCCCCCACTAAACCACGTTCATAGGCCCCACATCTACCTATCTTCAAAATACCTCCAGGGAGGGTGGTTCTGTCCCTTCCCTGGGCAGCCTGTTCCAATGCCTAACCACCCTCTGGTGATGAAATTTACCTAATACCGAATGTAAAACTTCCCCTCTTTTTTTTTTTTTTTTTTNACTGCAACTTCCCCCACTAAACCACGTTCATAGGCCCCACATCTACCTATCTTCAAAATACCTCCAGGGAGGGTGGTTCTGTCGCTTCCCTGGGCAGCCTGTTCCAATGCCTAACCACCCTCTGGTGATGAAATTTACCTAATACCCAATGTAAACTTCCTCTAGTGTTTTATCTTGTCACTTGCTTGATCTTGGATTGATCACCAGGGAGATCAATCCTCACCCCACTACAGCATCCTCTGAGGCTGCTGTAGAGGGCGATAAGGTCTCCCCTGAGCCACCTTTTCTCCAGACTAACCAAACACCTCTCCCTTCGCTGCTCCTCACACTTGAGCTCCAGCCCTTCCCCAGCCCTGCTGCCCTTCTCTGGACCTGCTCCAGCACCTCAGTGTCCTTGTAGGGAGGGGCCCAGGGCTGGACACAGCACTCGGGCTGTGGCCCCACCAGTGCCAAGTCCAGGGCGGGCAATGGTCACTGTCACACTATTGCTGATACAGGCCAGGAAGCCATTGGCCTTTTTGGCCATCCAGGCACACTCTGGCTCATGTTCAGCCACTGTCAACCCGCACCTCCAGCACCCTTTTCCACGAGGTGGCTTTCCAGCCACTCTTGCCCCAGCCTGAAGAGCTGCATGGGATTGTTGTGACTTTTCCTTTCTGTAGCAAATGAGGGAAAAAGCAACTGATCCGAGGCTGACAGGGTGTTGCACTGTGCTGTGCTACATTAACCCTGTGAGTTGGCTCTGCAGCTGCTTGAGGAGCATCCTCCTCTCAGGACACAGAGCAGGGACCCAGAAACAGCTTTGTGCCATAGTGCTAGGCTGGTTTGTCCTGTACTTCTTAAATTAAGCAGCCACCTATGCTGTTCCCAGGGAAGTTCACCAGTTTCCTAACACCAGCTAGCCCGATTCCTCTTGAACACACAGGCTGTCATTTGGCAACATGTTAAAACATCAATCTGGTTTTGAAGGGTTTTTAAACTCTGGAGTCATTCCAGCAAAATGTGACCAAAACTCCCATTTTGTGAAATCACTGGCTGTACTGTAGCTGCACAACTACCTGTGTTGTGGGCTGCTGAGCTCAGGGGCACAGTGAGCAGCAAATCTGTAAATTAGCTTAGCACACAAGCAAATAAATAAAGTAACAGGGAGCAGCATTGGCAAGCACATTGCAAAGACATCCAAGCAATACTCACGCAGCCACCACAGGTCTGACAGACCCAGAATGAGACAGAGCTAATAAAACCTGGTGAACCCAAGCTGTGCCTGCATCTGTGGTGCAATTAATCTGTGACACGAACAATCTGCCTGCAGATAACTGTAAGCTGACTTTATGTACAAATTTCACAACTCGCATTAATTAATACTTACAGTTAGATTGAAAAAAATATCATTACTACTTGGCAGCACATAAGAAATACCATTACATCTCACAATCATGAACATCATGCGTTAAGAATTATGAGACATGACAAAGTCATGATACTGTACATATGCATTTTGATTTTGTTATTAAGTTTTGATCTCCCTGTTATTATCATCTCTTATGACAGACAATTAACATAGATTATATACCATAGCACACAGAAGTCCCACTCAGGTTCTATTAGCCTGAGTGATACACAAATAGATGACAAAAGGTAATGCCACAAAGTGTTAACACAGACCTATGAAACAAAAGAGGATAGAGTATGACAAGATGACGAGAATGGTCAACATGCCGAGAGATCTTTGCATACTAGTAAGTCAGCCGTTGTTAACTATAGACATCACAGAAAAATAGCCCATTAAGGAGAGAAGGCTTTGCATGTCGATAAAATCCAGTGCTTTTTATTAAGAAATTATTAAATTTATTAAGAAATAATGTAGTTTCCATAACATCAGTATATATATCACTATTTCTCCAACCCATGTCAGTTTAAACCAAGAACATCTGTGCCACAACAAAGACAACAACAACAACAACAATAACAATAACAATAACAATAACAATAACAATAACAATAACAACAACAACAATTTCTGCTTCTCCTGTTGCTCTGAAGTCTGCAATCCACAAGTAGTTTGAACAGTCTTTCTTAATTGCCAATATTAGGGAAAGTAAGTGACCTGAGAGGGCCAGACAGTTGCTATCTATGGCAAAGACAAAGCATTACAGGCCACAGCATCTATACAATTTCTAGTCTTCCCTCTTCTGAAGCGAGTGCCATCTTCTGGCAAAAAAAGGCAGAAAGTTGAAACAATCTATAATTGTTCTACATGGCAGCTCAAACCCGAGTGTTAGGCAAGTGTAGTTTGTAAAAGGTTATTCATGTGCCTGATATTCATAGCTGTGCCTTTTTAAGACTATCTCTAGCCTTAGCTGATACCTTTAAAAAGCCCCAGTCCTGCTGCTCTGCTGCCAAGGCCTGTTGAAGAAAGCTAAAAATGAGGGCCTCCCTCTCCTTTTCCTTGGGAGATTGTACCACTGTGCTACATCGCAGCCAGGCAGCAGCTACATCTACACTTGGCCTTCTATCTCCTCAGTCCTGGCTCAGGTCCTGGCTCAGACCTGCTGGCTGGGCTCCCTGGCTTGGGCTGGGATCTGCCTCATCACTACAGACCTGCAGTGCAAGCACTGGGCTATCACTATCTCTGGCCTTCTCATGAACCAAACATGCTTCTCCACATCCTGCTGCTTCTTGGTCAGACCTCAAGGCAGGTCTCACCTGCCTTGGCATTGTCCTCACCATCCGTCACAGAGCAAGCAGCCTTCATTGTCCTCTGGCATTGTCACACTAAATGCACTGCCACACTGCCATGCTTGAAAATTTAGTCACACGGAGCTTTTAATGCACAGAATAACTTTGCTGACTGTCCACAGAAAAAGAAGCGTAAGCCATGTGAGGTAGCAGAAACAGATTCCTCTACCACAGCCATGCAGATGCTCCACGCACCTCTGTTTCACATGAAATTAATTCCCACCCTTCAAGTTTTTGTAAAGATTTTTAAAGCCAGTGCACCAGCCATCAAGACAGCTCTGACTTGGGAGAAGTCTTTGCAGAATGCAGACCCAGGATGAGATGTCTTTCCTTGCATAGTTAGAACTGCTGTGGCACTTCAGCTATTCTTGGCTGCTAGACTGGCTCTGGAGGCTGGAGAGAGAGAGACAAGTGTACAGATGGTCAACACACGTGTATTATGATTGTTGCTAGTCTGCAAAGTCTATATGTGAACTAGAATCCTCTTGAATTAGGCTCAGTATCTGCTGTGTATAAGCAGAATACAGATGCAGAAACATTTGAATATGAAATGGGAGATGACACACACACAGAAAGAGGAGAGCCATTCTGAGAAGTACAATAGGCAGAAGTCTCAGTGCATCATGAAACTTACCATTATCCAGTTTCATCAAGAGATCACCATTAAGCAGAAGCATCAAGCATTTGAAGTAGAAACATGATACACTTCTGTGGAGGTTTAGGAGACCTGGGGAAAAAAGTGAAGAAAACAGTAAAAGCAAATAAGAATCATAGAACTGTAGAATCATCAAGGTTGGAAGAGACCTATAAAATCAAGTCCAGAACCCAGAATTCCACCATAACCCCTAAACCACTAAATCAGTGCCAGATCCAGGCACCTCTTAAACACCTTCAAGGTCAGTGACCTTCATGGACAAAGAGGATAATGAAAGAAAATTACATGCTTTTCTGAAATTTCAACTAGTGACTACAAAAAATTCTATTCAGCTGGTGAGAGACAGGACACAACTACTTGGTACAAAAGGCAGATGTGGGAAAGAGATAGGCTGTAAAAGCTTGCAGTTAATAAAAGACACTTGCCAAGACCAAAGAAAACAATGTTCTGAGAGTTAGGATGAAAGATGAAAACCCAGAGAAGTGGTGTGGATGAATAGGGAGGACCATTTAATAGAGATCTGATACAAAGAAAATCTTAAAGACTTAAAAATAGACTTTAATAGGTGATTCATGTGATAATTTTAGCTGAACCCATGTCTACTTTGAAAAAAGAGATCATATCAGTTTTACACAGGCTAAAAGCCCAGTAGAAAAATCTGTTAATAATTTATCTTTCATTTCTGACTTTAAAAACTGATTACTATTTGACTATTTCAAAATTACACAGTTTAGTGAGACTAAGCATCAAATAAGTGATTAGCATCACCTGATGTGATGGAATTGCTCAAAACCCAGCAGATATCTTTGAAAGAAACTTTACCTAATACAGGTTCACTGGCACAAGAAATGGCAGTGAAAAATGTAGAAAGCAGTGGATGTCAGTGGCATGTATGCATTAATAGAGTGGTCCTGTTTTCACCTTTTGCTGCTTATGCAAGTATTAAATTGGTATTTGAATCTGGATGTTAAATTTGCATTTTTTACCACTGTGGTTATCTTCTGCTTCTTCTTTTTCAGTTTACTCCTCTGTATCCTCAATCCTACCGTTCACTCATCCAAACTACCCAGACTGTACTTCCATGCTTAACCCCATCAGTCTCCTCAGTCCTAAAATCTCTCAGCAGAGTTTTTTCCACAAGCATCTTCTTGGCCTTGCCAGCTTCATTTGCTCAAAGATTGCCCTCCATTGCCTCAAGCACTTCTAACACCTATTTGTTTCTTGCTGTTGCCATGTCAGTGTGGTTCCTAACTCCAATGCATCCCCAGTATTCGCTTACTCTCTTTCTGTTGTGGGTGACTTCTACAAAATTTTCAAATTTCTGAAACCTTGGCATACATTTTAAATACTGTAGGAAAAAACACAGTGACTCACTGATGTATTGCACTACAAAACTTTAAATGTCTATATTTGAGAATATGTAGAGGGCTCCTAAGGTATTCAGAATGTAAGAGCTGGGATGGTTGACTGTCTTATGAAATAATAGTTAAATTGCATTTTGAAATGTCATAAAATGCCAGAGCACATTGTCCTAGGATGTACATTTGTGTGTTTTAGTTATGTTCACAATTGAAAAATAACAATCAAAATGCAAAAAAAGAAAACAAATAATGTGGTAGGTTGTTTCACAGGTGTTTTCATGGTAACTAATGGAAATCTGTGCTATTTAATGAGCTACTTAAATTTTCCAATTTTTTTCCTTTGATCTTTATAGCTATCTCCAAAAGGATGCTTCTGAGTACAGAAAGCAGTATGCAACAGTGCTAAGGTCCTGATGACTGTGCACCAAGGACAAGAATGGAAGTCAATTTATTCAGCAATTCCACTGTTGTAAATAGTTCATCCATCAACCATAAGCAGTTAGAAGGGCATAGCCTCTGGGAAGTCATTACTATTGCCACTGTAACTGCAATTGTAAGCTTAATAACCATTGTGGGAAATATTCTTGTAATGATATCCTTTAAGGTTAACAGTCAGCTCAAAACTGTCAACAATTATTACTTGCTCAGCCTTGCCTGTGCAGATCTCATCATTGGGATATTTTCTATGAACCTTTATACATCCTATATACTCATAGGCCATTGGACTCTTGGAAGCCTTGCCTGTGACCTGTGGCTAGCACTGGACTATGTAGCCAGCAATGCCTCAGTAATGAACCTCCTAGTCATCAGTTTTGACAGATATTTTTCCATCACAAGGCCTTTAACCTACAGGGCCAAACGCACACCCAAAAGAGCTGGCATCATGATTGGTATGGCTTGGCTAATTTCCTTCATATTATGGGCACCCGTCATCTTGTGCTGGCAGTATTTTGTTGGTGAACGAACAGTACCACCTGAAGAGTGCCAGATACAGTTTCTATATGAACCCATTATCACCTTTGGTACTGCAATTGCTGCTTTTTACATTCCAGTGTCTGTGATGACCATTCTGTACTGCCGCATTTATAAAGAGACAGAGAAACGCACCAAGGACCTTGCTGAACTGCAGGGCTCAGAGTCTGTGGCAGAGTTTGAGACAATAAAGCCTCAGAAAACTCTCCTGAAGTCTTGCTTCAGTTGCAAGCACCAAAACTTAGTCAAAAGAGAGAGGTGCCAAGCTTCTTGGTCTTCATCTAGTCGAAGTACATCAGCTACAGCAAAGGCCTCCCAGGCAACAAGTGCTTGTATGGACTGGGCCAAGGCCGACCAGCTAACCACCTGCAGCAGCTACGCGTCGTCAGAAGACGAGGATAAACTTGCCACTGACTCAGTTTTCCAAGTAACTTACAAAAGTCCATCTAAAAGTAAGGCAGAAGAGTATAATGAGACTACGGATGTTGTTGTCAAAGACCAACCTGAAGAAAGTGATTTTGAGAACCAGAAATACTTTTTGTCACCTACCAAAGAACACGTACAAAAAAGTAAAAACTGTGTGGCCTATAAATTCCGTTTGGTGGTTAAGGCTGATGGCACTCAGGAAGCCAACAATGGTTGCCGAAAAGTAAAAATAACTCCTTGTTCTGCTGCTCTGTCAAAGGACCCTTCCATCAAGAGCATGGATCCAAATATAAATAGCCAAATCACCAAAAGGAAACGAATGGTTCTTATAAAGGAACGCAAAGCAGCACAGACTTTAAGTGCCATTCTTTTGGCTTTTATCATCACATGGACTCCCTATAATATCATGGTTTTGATCTCCACATTTTGCTCTGACTGCATTCCCCTGACACTCTGGCACCTTGGATATTGGCTATGCTATGTGAACAGCACTGTTAACCCCATTTGTTATGCCCTCTGTAATAAAACTTTCAGGAAGACTTTTAAGATGCTGCTTTTCTGCCAATGGAAAAAGAAAAAAGTGGAGGAGAAACTATACTGGCAGGGCAATACCAGACTGCCATAATTGTTCTTGTATAAGAAATAAGGGAAAATATAGATATTAATGTAACCTAGCAAGTTCTGTCTTTTCAAAGCCATTGCTGTTGTGCCTAGTTGTTAAAAAATCTGCTGAAAAGTTAAATTTTGCATGAAAGTAGTGTGCTTGGGATAAAAACGTCAGTGGCTGCTATGAGCAACACAGGTTGTTTTTGACTATGCAGTAGAATTATTGTGTTTGGTGTCTTATGTCCTTTCTTTCAGCCTGAGAACAGATGGAGTAAATGATAAACTACTTGAAATTAGACTGGGATTATCATCCAGTCATCTAGTTAGGTCATTCAGTCTGTCTCCCTGTAAAGCAGAACTGTTTCTTCCTATAGTTCTTTGCTAGTGTATTAGTTTTCAATGTACCAAGCAATGCAGCCTGTGCTACTTCTGTTTTGAGGCTTTACCATCAGCTATTGAGATAAAACAAGGACTGTCTGAAGGGTAAATGCTGTCATCCCCAATACTAAATGGTTAGGGAGATTCATAATACTCCAAATGAACACAAACATTACAGGAGAATATAATACTGAGAACATTTCCACTTTCATGATGACTCTTGTGGAGGCTTAGGAAGGGCTCGTAGTGGAAGGGCTTATAGTGGAAGAAATAGATAATGTATTTTGTACATGAAGAAGCCAGTCCCAATATCAGTTCCATCATGCAAGTCACTGTCATTTGTAGAAATGATGATAGTTAGAAGACACCTTTGAATTTCTCCAGTCCCAAGTACCTCTGAAGGAAATTTTAATATTTCATTCAATAGTGACAATGGTACAAATCAGAACTGACTGTAAAGCACAATGGATGCAGTGTATCTACAACACAAGGAAAGTCTTTTTTGCAATCTTCTTTGTTGAGCTAAGAAGAAATTCCAAAAGTTTCCATAACATTTACCTATATATAAACAGTGAGAGAACTGGGATTCTTTAAAGAGGAAAGATTTTTTTTAAGCAATCTTTTAATGTTTCTGTAAAAGTATTAAAAACACTTTGTATTCTTTGTCTTTAAATAGCTTTACAAGTACTAGTCAACATCAGGTGCTTGGAAACAGGAGTTATCTTCAGGCACTCTCTTTTGGTCCAGGAAAAACACATCTGCTACAGATGTGGCTGGAGTCAACCCCTCTGGTGGCTGTGGCTTCTGGGACTGGGTTGTACTGGCCTAGTTACGAGCTGAGACTGACCACTAGCTGAGATTTGAGAGGACTTTTGTTGCCAGAGCTGAACTGCCTGTGCCTGCCTGATGTCTGTTTTAGACTGGCAGGAGCCCTGCAGCACTGGCCGAGGGAGTGGGTGAGCACAGGGCTGCCTTCAGCAAAGGCCTTTGGAATGGAGCTGGTGACCTGGCTCCTTGTGGTTGGAACAAACAAGAAGCTTCAGAAAAGGTCCTGAGAAAACAAAGTTAGTGGCAACAGGAGTCATGAGATGTGGAAGTCCTAAACAAAAACATTTATGAAGAAATGAGAAAGATCTTCATGTACACAAAGTTTAAATTCAGTTCTAGCCTTTCTATCAAAATTATGAGTGAGATACTTTGGAATATTATGGAATATTATTTGAGACAATCTTCATATTATATCTACTATACACTTTAGTGGGATATTGCAGTGGTGGCATTACTCAGTTGCACATTTCAGGGATTGTATAAGTCACCATGAACGTACCATTGCTCTCAGTGAAATTGTTTGTATAACGTATTAAATTATCATATCATCAGAATGGTTTCCTACAAATAGATAAATCCTCCATGTCGACAATCACAGTACAAGTAATAAACATTTATTAGCCCCGGTGTCCACAGGGGAAAATTTTGTCAGTGAAAGATTAGCAGTGTACTAATGTAAAAATACATTCTCTAACTACACATGATTGATTTTGTAATGCACCATACTGGGCCTGTTATCTTTTGTGCATTAGCCTATGATTACTTATGAAAGGAAAACAGAGGTCTTTATAAAAACTCTTTCATTAGCTTTGTTCTGTCACTATCCAGAGCTTTTCCTGTGTACAGTAACTATGTACAAATTGGTTATTAGAGTGGGTTTATTTTATATTACATCAGACCAGTCATTCAGTAAACTATGTTTGATTTTTAGCAAATGAATGTGTCACTCTGGGGGCACAAGCTGTAGTTAAAGGCAAAATTTATGAGGTGGTAACAGTTCCTGCTAGCTGCACTGTTATTGCTGAAATGAAGCATTGGCTCTTATTGAAATTAAATGGGGTATTTTTTGTTGTTTTTGACGTCTGTTGATCAAGAATGTTCTGTAAATGTTTATGGACTCTCTGCTCAGTAAATGTATTAGAATACACAGTGATGGATGCAACAATGTTGGTTCAATGTAATTGTGAAATATGTGCTCAAATTATGCTGCTAACACCTAACCATGTGAGAGATTACATGGCCACATGAGTACATTGTAAATATCAAGAATTATATAGAGATATATGTTACTTTATTGTTATGTAGGAGTCTTATTCTTAAAAAAAATCAACACCACAAAAAGACAAATGCAGTCCTCATCAGAGTATCAGTTAGTACTTGATTGTATTTTGTACCTTTAAAAGTGTTGTGCAACTTTTGCAGTGTAGGACAATCTTGTTATCTTGTTATCTGTCCTTTTAATGAGATTTTTACCAATCCTGTAATTGATTATTGTCATGGACTAATGAAATGTTTTTTGTAAAACTGCATTTTGGTTGTACATAATTTTATACACATACATACATATAGATATGTATGTATTATCAATATAGATGCATAAATACACGGCCCTAACTAAGCTTTTCAGGGACCCAGCACCTTTTATATTTTCAAATATTTAATTTTCCCACAAACTGGGGGTGGGTATGATTTTTGTCTCTCCCTTTTCGTATATGCCAGTATCTCTACATATTTCAGATCCCCATAATTTACCAACTAACATTCATTTTTTGCAAATATAATTTATGTTTGTAGATAAATACTTGGAAGAGTTCCCAGGATTTTTAGACAGATGTAGAACACCTGGATACAGTTGTGCACTTTCTGTGACTACTTAGAGTGAAGAGCTTTGCAAAGGACAGCTCCTGTAATGCTCCTGCAGCTGCTGGGTAGTCAGTGGCTTCTCAGTTTTGAAACACAGGCTAAATCTTAACTCTAGGAAAGGATATTGCATCTTTTCACTTTACTACTTGGCTTTACCCCACCAAGTCACTAAGAGGCCACTCTGTTTCTTATGTGGTCTCCCCCCAAATCTCCACTGTTGCCTTTTGAGCTCCCTAAGAAATGTACTTCCACATGCATTTGACAGTTGAGCACCATAAAACCATAAGCTTCTTGTTTATGATTTTATTAATAGTTACCCTATAAGTAGTTAAAACAATTAAAAATTGATAGCATCATGTTGTAAAACAGGAAATAATGGTGTTACAATTGTTTTTTCCATCTTAGTAAATGTATTTGTTCAGGATTAAGGAACTTCAGTCTTTGTTACACTCACTGAAAGCGCTGCCTTTTACTCAGTATTTTTGCCATTGGTCACTAAATGTCACTAGTTCCTTCATGCTGATATACCAAAGTTGGTCCTCCTCAAATAAACCAAACATTTCAAATCCTTCAGAAGTTTTTTACTCAACAGGTCCTCCTCCAGACCCTGGCTGCTGATGGCTTCTGTTTCTGTATGCCTCTTAAATTGAGGGGGATTTTACTGAGTTCCTGGGTTATAATGCTGAGATAGAAGCTGAAATATCTTTTAATCCTCACATGCAGCAACCTGGAGGTAGTGGAGGTCAGATAGTTGTTTTCAGTGTGTGCTGTCCATAAGGCCTCCTCTAGTGTGCAATTTATCAGGTAGCTATAGGAGGAAGAGTGGAGGATTCCAGGCGTGGGACACGGCTGGATTCAGCTCTGTAGCCCCGGCACCCTGACTGTGGCCTGATGCCTTTTGAAACCCAAATACATGAGAGTGACTAAAAGACTGTTTGTTAATTTTAGTAGAAGAAAATGACACCATGCAACTAACGTTGTTAATTCTTTGATGCAGTGTATTGCATCAATAGCTTAACATTAGTCAGGTAGCCCCTAAAACCACTTTGTCATGTTTTTAAATCTATGGTTAACACATAAAAATAAGGTTGGCTGGAAGTCTGGGAATAATTAAATTTTGTTTTTTTTTTATAATAAGGAAAAAAAGGACTATTTAATTTCTGTCAAGGTTGAGTACTAAAACAATTGAAACTATTAAATGTGAAATAAAGGCAACATTCTCTTCTCACTGTGGTATTAGAAAAAGAAAAAGCTGAAGGACAACGTGGAACAACGAGAAATAACAGACAAATAATGGTAAATAAAGTGAAGTAATCTTCAGGGGGGAAATGGAGGAATAAATAAACAATTGCAATATCAATTTGATCTTTTAAAAAATGTATTCACTGAGTTTCTTGGGGAAAAAATTCAGAGGGGTTGTAAGCTTTGGATCAGTGACTTTAAATAGAAAAGCTTAGTGCTGAGTGCTCTAAAATGAAGGCAGAAAAGAAAAGCCTGTGCTGAATACTTCACTGTGTATGGGATCATTAAAAAGTAGAGATAAAAGAAGAGTCAATGAAGGGGGAAATAAGCCATGGGAGATGAGATTAATTCCAATTTTAAATATTAAAATACCATTCACTAAAGTTAGAAAGAAAAGGCCTGTTGGAGCCCTATAGTATATGATACTCTTCAATATGCATTTTGTGAATGTTGATATTTAACTGGAAATTTCCTCCCTGCGTGATATATGAAGATGTGCAATAATAGGTGTGCAGTCAATCATGAATATTGACACCAGAGCAAAATCTTCTGAAATGCATTTTTATTCATGTATGTATTGTACAAGACATCATATCCTGGATTTCATATTGGACTTTTCTTTTGGCTAAAATAGTATAAAATGAATTATCTAAATAATTTGGTTGTTTAAATCTTGTGGTAAAGGCCTCAGTTTCTGACAGTTTATCACTTGTGTGGTTGGCAAATTTCTGTGACATATTCCAGTCCTGGACAATATGTCATTATAAAGCCCTTGCAGAGGCCCAACTTAAATTTTCAGTCATGGTCACTTAGGGTTATTACTCAGACCGTGAGTTCACTTCAGTCACTTGAGAAAGAGTCCATGTTCCTGTCAAACACACATGGCTTGCCTACAGTTCAACTTTCTGACAGGGGCAGGCCTTGGTAGGATATGACTGGTGGTACTCGATGGGTTTGATCATCATCCATGCAAACTTGCACGGACGTTGCTTGTTGCAGTCTTTTTGCCAGTATATCACGTTCCTGCGGTTTAGATTTGCTCCAGCGCAGGCGTCGTACCACCAGCCTCCCCCAGGAATGCCATTGAGTTCCAGCTTAGCACAATTCATAAAGTAATTGTCATTGTCTCTGTCCTTGGTGGTGAACTTCTGGTTGTCGTGGAGATAAGCTTCTGTGTCCAGGGTCAGCGCGTCCGTGGCGTTGCCTTTGTAAAGGCCAACCCTGATTCGGTATTGAGACTCTTCCCCCTCAATCAGGAATGGCTCATACTGTCCCCATCTGACTTCAGCATTTACATTTACAAGTTTCACGCCAAGTATATATTGCACCGAGCTGCCAGTTAACTGATGCATGTATTCATTTCCTAACCAGTGGTTCTCATGAACAGAGCCAAATCCATATTTGTAGTCCTGCCAGGTCCTGTCAAAGTCGACAGTACTATTGGCTGTAATGTGCTGGATTACTGTCCAGCCACCGTCCTGCATGTTACAAAAGACAACAAGTGGCTCCTCTTTTGGTTGGATGATGTAGAGGCCATCTCTGGAATTTCCTTTGGAGCGCTGTAAAATCTCAAAACAATCCCTTGGATAGTCTGAGTAAAAAAAAAAAAACAAAACACAGACACACAAAAAAATTAAAGGAAATTCTATTCATATAATAAATTTCAGAAATTGAACTCTGTCCATTAAAATGACTGAATGACTCTTCAGACTGGAAGCTGTCTGATTTCATTTCAGCTGGTGGGCATGATTCGGATAAAGGGGGAAGATTTCTGGCAGGAACATGCAGGAAATATTCAAAAATTCAAAAAATGGTTTGCTACTCTGTCATACAACAGAAGTATGATTTAGCATTTATGATGGAAATATGGTTGAAAAGCCAAAAGCTATGTACAGATCCAGTGTTCTTCCAGTTTGAGTGCTCAGCGAGTTTGCAGTTCCCTGTGCCATGTGTAGGACAGCTGAGTTTAATAACTAGACCTAGTCTTATCTTCAATGAACAAATTAATTTCTCTCAAACCGATTTATACTTCAGGCACCTCTAACATCCTTGTATTAAATTCTGAAATTTATGCCATGTGTTCATTGACAGAAGGGAGATATTAAAGTATATTTATTGTTAATATAAAGCTTACAGACATCTGAGAATTTTCTTCAGATTAGTTCTTTTTACTCAAACTCCAGGCTAAATTTTATCATGGATTTGCTGGTACAGTTCTGTTCAGTGCTGAACACCAGTTTCAGGAAAATAGGTGAAAGTGCTTTTCCATTTAATTGCTTATCCAGTAGACTCAGAGGGTAATAAAAAATGGCATATAAGGCTTGGGTTGACACTCTCTATTGGGCTAAAATATTTACTGGGTTTTTTAAAATGTAACATGCTTATAAGATAACTTCTTGCTATAGTATAATATCAAGCATCTCTGTGACTACGGCACAATGATCTGAATTTTACAATTGATTCTGAGGTTTCTTAAGAGCCAGAACATAATTTATTTAAATATACATTTACATATGTATGAACTTATAGAGACAGAATTCCTTTTGTGGAGAAGGATGGTATTCATTGTTCTGTTACTCAGAAATATCTTTATGAATGGAAATCACTCACCTCTCCATAGAGTTGAAAGGCATGTCCTTATGTCATTAAACTGTGGAATATTTGTAATTTGTATTTAATAAAAGCTTAAAAATTTTATTATCTCTGTGAGAAAAAATCAGTAAAAATGACATTTTCCTGGTAGACATAGCCTACCTGACCCCAAATGTGATGCCATGATTTTGTACAAGGATTATTTAAGTCATTTATATGGTGATGTCCAAGCCAGCAATATACATAGTGACCCTTACAGTTGCTGTTCTCAGTGAACATTATAGAACAACTTCTACAGACAGGTTCAGGACTTTGTGGCAGGACACGTTCATATTGCAAATTACTCTTCCAGGACTAGCTTTGGTATATGATGGTTGAAAATGTTACATATACCAAATATCATAAAGCACAGAACGCTTCCAAATCACTCTCTGTCTTCATGAGTACCTTTGTCATTGGCGTTTCCCAGTCTCTCATAGTCTCTTTGGGGGAGAAGGTGGGCATTAGCCAGGACCACTCCCTCTTTGGTGCCCAGGGACACAGGGCATTGAGAGAGCAAGAGCAGCATGAATCCTGCTGAGCCCCTCAATAGCATCTTCCTTGTGCGTCACTCCTCCTGCAGCAATACAGAACTGTAACACAGATTGGAGCTGAAAATGGCAATATTTATGACTTCTAGTACAAAAGTCCTGAAGGAGTCCTGAAATACTGAGCTTCAATACAGTAGACCTCTGTCAAAGCTGGCTTCTCCCATCTTTGAAGGATCTCTCTTTTCCTGATGTCTCAGACCTCATTTCTGACAAGTCATTCATTTCTCTGACACAAAGTGCTGTGCTGACACTTAGAACATCTCTCACCTCTCACCTTGTGCCATGCTGGGCAATGAAA
This sequence comes from Polioptila caerulea, assembly GCA_013397295.1. NCBI lineage: Eukaryota > Metazoa > Chordata > Aves > Passeriformes > Certhiidae > Polioptila > Polioptila caerulea. Next base: position 1,306,669 of record VYXF01002162.1, on the reverse strand, counting down.
CATAATTTTGAGTGTGGCAGAAAGCCATCAAGAGTAATGTAATGACAAAAGAAAAAGCACAACTCTTAATTATCAGAATTGAATTTTTCTTATTCCCAGGATCCAAACTGCCATGATATAGAGACACCAATGGTCTCAGAGACAGAAACAGCAACATTAGCTCTGCTGACTGACTGTAGCACAAACATGGCTTTCCTGGTCCTGGACAGGTTTCCATGCACTGAAGAATTCACTTAAGCTGCACTATGCTTTTTTGTGAATTTCTATCTACAGTTTGAAATAACAGGTCACAGATTTCAATCAGATTTGAAAAAAAAAGTTCAGTAAATAAAACAAAAGGACTTGGCTTTAGCCTCTTCAAAATCCACAAGTGTTCAGTATACTGAATTTAAACAGCTTTGAGCCTCATCCACCTTTTGGGGTACATGTCTATTAATACTTCATTCAATACAGAAGGAGGCTCAGGCTATTACTGGCCTAAAAATCCTGGGGTCCTCACTTAGGCAAATCCCAGATTCTCTGAAGAGGAGTTTCTCTCAACAACAGCTTAGAATGAATCAGGTAAACAAATGTCTCCAGTACTCTCAAAGGATATATTTACTTCAACTCTAACCAAACTCTTTTAATGCTTTTTTAATTTTTTAATTTTTTTTTTGCGGGGGGGGGGGGGTTTGGGGGGGACTGGGCTCCTCACAGTGGCTTTGCTGAAGGCAGAAAATTTATCTGGAAAAAAAAAGCTCTTTGGTCAGGGCTTATTTCCTGCCAGCGTCAGCACAGAGTCTGTAGAGGCCACTACCCTTCTCCAGGGTGGCTTTTGTTGCAACAAAGCCACATTCCTCATAAATCTAATGACTTAGCAGCAGATTCAGCAAACATTTTTCCAGAGTGAAAAAATTCAGCACATTTAAAAAAAAATGTCCAAGATATATAATTGTAATAATGTTCAGGTTTGAGAGTTGGTTTTTCTACCTGCCATACACAAAGCCAGCAAACCAGAATTTTCAATTCTACTTAAAAATATTCAGTAATAACTATGATTTACTATTAAAATATAATTTTCCATTTTACGCAAAGTTGGTCATTTGACATTTGGATCATAATAAACTGGAAAATTACCTTCCATGATATTTGGCACAGTGCTTCCTTTTAAGCATTTAAATTCTGCTGTACTTGTATTTTCTACTGTCATATATTATTTTTCCTGAAAGCTTTGATTATTGTTGCTATTATGAAATATTAAGTTATAATTAACTTTAAATAAAACCCTGATCCACAAGTTCAAATCCTGATTTTCATTAAATTTGAACTTGGATCTGGAGTTATTTTTGAACTGTTTTGTCCTTCTTTTAGTATTTTTGAATGAGTCAACCTTTTTTCTTCACTTATATTTATGCATAAACATTGAAAATTGATTTAAAGATCAATTTAATTCTAGAATAGAAATTGATATTAAAAATTATTAAGAAAGCACCCAAGGAACACAGCACTGGGCAGGTACCTTACCTCTTTCAAGTGAAGACTGGCAAAGAATTTGAATGAGCTCACTCTCTACAGTTGTACTTTGCCTGCTGCTTAAGTCCAGGTGAATAAATCAGATCCAATGTGCTATCTCAAATGCAGCAAAATTACATATTCCTTATTTCACACTGTGCTGAATCTGCTGGACTTTGCTCTGACATATTATACTTGCAGTTAAGTATGTATGAATTATAAAGTACAAAGTTCTTCCATAATGATTAAAAGGACATAGTAATTAATTTAGATTTCCTTTATTAACCAATAGTGGTGGAGAACCATGGAAAAATCTTAGTTCAGTAAATAATTTATGTTGCTTAAATAGACACAGGCAGATGCTAAAATTTTCTATGCCATTTTGCATAGATGAATTAAAGATCTACTGAAATGTAGTCACATTTAAATTGCACAGAGATGACTTGATTTTTAAGTATCAGGAACAATCCAACTATAAACCATATTGTTACTTCATGTTTTAATGAGAATGAGTCAGAAACAGTGTCTGAGAGCTCTAAAAATACAGCAAACAAAAGCAGAACAGGCTGGTCAACTGGTTTCTATTTTAGTTTATGTGGATTAACAAGAGTCAGTTAACATTAACTCAGATCAAAACTGTCATGAGCTAAATAAATTAATTATTGCTATGTAGCTATTTATCTGAAAGTTCTACTCTGTGTCTGCATGGCCTTTAGGTGATGTCTAATCTACAGTTACCCTTTCATAGATTAGACAACACTTTAATTTTTGAGCTCCCTGATCCACCCTACAACCCGTTTTGATCAGATTCTGTCCTTGAAACAAGTTAAAATTGATGGAACATTTAAGACCTGTGCAAGCTCTATTTTAGGATTCATATCAAGTCATAATTTCTGTTCTTTAATAATTCATCTTCAGTGAGGATTTGTATTTCATGTACAATTAAATCAATACCCACAGCAGATGTTTTAGGAAATATTTGCTTGTAACATTTAAAACTCAGTGATCTTTCTCTTCCTTTTTAAAATACTAGCAATCTATTCTGTCCATGGGGTGTCAGAACAATATCTTCTCCATGACACTGATCAGTAGCAGAGCTACAGGGAAAAGTTTAAAAATGCCTAGTCTCTGCTTTTAGCATTATGAAGCTCAGGGAATTTCTAATATTTGTGTGTTTGACAGTATCTAATTTATGGCTGGTACCAAGTATTACAAGCCTTGTCTAAGGCATGAAAATGCTGTACGGTAGCTCATGAAATATAAAATTCTTTGAACAGATACAGATTTTGCTTAAATAGTATGCTAAGAAAAGGTAGGTGAAGGTACTTTTCCACTCTGTCCATTTAGATACACTCCGAAAAACCACTGACCCTAGTGGAATTTATTGATGGGCCTCTCATCACCCTGATATAAATTAGGGTGCATCTTTGGTGCCTGTGATTCCTGTATATTTCATCATTTTTTATCTCTTCTTCTGTCTTTCCATTTTTATTTACTTTCTTGCTCTTTGGTTCATTGTTGATTTCCAAACTTTCATCTGAGCTGGCAGAGCAGAAGTTAAGTGGGAAGTGTTTAATTAGGAGAAAGGCATCAGCATTCATTTACTCATGCTCAGAAAGGCATCTATTTTTGTAGATGAAAGCTTTGAAAAACAATTAAAATCTTTGCATCTCCCTCTCTGCTCTTGATTCTGAAAATAATTTTTCAGAAATTATATCATGATCTTAAGGTCAGAGTACTTTACGTAGGTGTGGTTTGGTAATATACAGATTTCAAAATAAAGCATTGCTACAATGACTTGTTGTTAGCCACATTAATTAAGATACTTTGTTTCCTAGCCCAATGACCACATGTTCCTTCTCTACAGTATACTGAAGTTCTAATTATCCTTCTGATGCTGCTGAGCTTGAATTGACAAGCACTCATTTGAATTGTTCCAATTCAGGCTCTCCTGTGTGGAAATACTCTTTACACATTCTTTATATCCGTATCGATATAAAGCTCATCGATCCAGCCTGTCCAGATCCCTCTGCAGAGCCTTCCTGCCCTCCAGCAGATCAACACTCTCACCCAGCTTGTTGTCTGCAAACTGACTGAGGATGCGTTTGATCCCCTTATCCAAATCATTGATAAAGACATTAAACAGGACTGGCTGCAAAGCTGAGCCCTGGGGAACACCAGAGGTGACCAGTCCCCAGCTGGATGCAGCACCACTCACCCCAGCTCTCTGCAGCCACTCTCTTACCCAGAGAGGATTGCACCCATCCAAGCCATGGGAATCCAGTCCCTCCAGGAGAATGCTGGGGCAACAACATCAAAGGCTTGGCTAAGGTCCAGGTAGACAACATCCACAGTCTTCCCATCATCCACCTGAGCGGGTCCCCTTGTCATTGGTCAGGTCATTGAGTTGGTCAGGGTCTTTCACAAACCCATGCTGTGTGGGCCTGATCCCCTGGTTGTCCTGAGTGTCACCAGGACAGTCTGCTCCATGACCTTCCCCAGCACCAAGGTCAGGATGACAAGCCTGTCAGATCCTTCTTCTAGTCTTATAGATGAGTGTTGCATTTCCCCTAAACTTCTTGGTTAGCCAGGACTGCTGATAAATGGTGGAAAGTGACTCAGTGAGCAGTTCCGCCAGCTCCCACCTGGCCCCACAGACCTGAGTGTGTCTAAGTGGCACAGCAGGTCACTGAGCATTTCCCCTTGGACTGTGGTGACTTCATTCTGCTCCCCATTCCTGTCTTCCACCTTACAGGGCTGAGGAGTTTGAGAACAACTGGTCTTGCAGTTAACCACTTTAAGATTCAAGCACCTCAGCCTTTTCCTCGTCCTTTGTCACTGTTTACCCCTGCATCCAAAAAAGAATGGAGATTATCCTTAGCCCTCCTTTTGCTGGTAATGCATTTATAGGAATATTTTTGTTGTCTCTTAAGGCAGCAGTCAGATTAAATTCTGGTTGTGCTTTGACCTTTCTGACGGTATTCCCCATAAGCTCACATTATCTTTGCAGTTCTTCTGAGTTTCCTGCCTCTTCTTCCAAAGGTCATAAAGTCTTTTCTCTTTGAGTTCCTGTCCAAGTTCTCTGTTCAGACAGGCCACCCTTCCTTGCCACCTTTTGGCACATGGGACAGCTTGCACTTGCATCTAAGATTTCCCTCTTGGAGAATGTTCTGCCTTTCTGGACTCGTTTGTATTTCAGGATTGGGGCCAAGCTCTCTGGAAGTGCAAGGCAGTTTTGCTGGCTCCCCTCCCTGCTTCTTCAAGAACTTCAAAATCTGTCTTTCATGATCACTGTGCCCAAGATGGACTCTGTCGCTATGGGAAATGCTTTGACACAGGCAAGCAACTTGCATACCCAGGACCTTCAAAAGGCTTGACATGGGTGAATTATGGATTTTTATGGTTGCCAGAAGCATGCAAAATGCTAACTTACATGCAAGAAAGTTGCTCAGTATACTGAGGAATACAAGAGACTAAGTTCTAACATGACAAAACACATGAAACACATAACAAAGGGCTCACTGAGTATCTTCCCTGAAAGAAGTTTTGTGGGTGCACAGCACAAGTGATTGCTTTGGGAAAACAAACCAACAAAGCCCCACAAAACAACATCAGGCTGTAGAAACACTTCTGCAGCTTTGAGTGATTTTGAATTGCTTTGCAGCCTTGGCTAAATGCACTTTGGTGCCTTTGCGTAGGATCAGTAACAAAAAAAACTTTTGCAACAGCTTTCACTTGTTCTTGAACTTATGAGCTGGCATTGGCATATGAAGTGTGTGTTTTGTCTGACAATGCACAAAGCAGTTATTAAGTGCTGAAACACATTGCACATAAAGCTACTTTCAATAGAAATTTTAAATCTCTTTTTACACATTCAGTATTTGTGAGATGAACCATTATTTGGGGAATGAACCAAAGTATATTTTTTGACTGAATGTAAAACAGAGCAAATGCTACACTCTTAGAAACATTTGACTTTTCAAATGTTTAGCAAATTTATTGAGATTTCTTACAAAAATATATTAAGAACTGAAGTAAATACTAAAAACATATTTTTTTAATATTTCTGCTGAACCCAAGACAGAATTCTAAGGGTGTAGAAGCTTAACAAAATTGAAGAGGGTTTGCTTTCAATAAAAACACTGACCTAACTTGAAAAATAAAATCAAAACCATCACGGAAGATGCTGGAAAATAACTGTTTGGTTAGCTGAGAGTTAGGACTGGTGGTAATGAAGAACTTAAGTTACTCAGGTGGCTTTGAAAAGCAGTATGGCAGGAAACATCTAGTAATAGATTTTTTTTTTTTATTCTAAAGGTGGCAAAAATTGCCAGATATGAACACTGCAGGTGAAAACTGTTGGAGAACACTTCCGTAGAATGGCGATTAGGTGACAACTATCTTGAGATAGTAGAATTCGTGATTCTAAGGAAAAGTATGTGCAGCATTGTAAGGACAATGTATTTTAAAAAATAGAAGGTAGACCAATAAATTTAGGCAACCATCTTCTATCCTCTCTTGCTAAGAGTCTGAGGATCTTTGAGCAGGCTGGCAGTTAATAAAAAGTACTAAAGTGAAGATGAAATGACAGACTATTTCTCATGAAGAAAGACAGGAACCATAGTAAGAGCCCAAAAGGTCTGGCTTAAAAGTTCTGTAAAAATTTGAAAGTCAGAATGAAGTTATGTAAGCAAGTGGAATCAAAGGACAAATCCTAAGAGTATATAGGAATAACACCATAACCAATCATAAAAAGATTAGAGGTTAAGATTAAAAAGGTTACTGCTACCAAGAGACATAAAAACTCAACAAATAGTCTGTAAATGGATTGGACATAAAAAGAAGTTAAACCCAAAACCCCATTATTTTATGGAGGAGAAGGGCAAATGGCACAGATTTTTTTGTTGCAGGCTTCATAAACAGTGATAAGATATTTAATGAAATTAATTTTAATGAAGGAGTAGGACTGAAGGCCACATTAAGTGAAAAACGTCTCAAAAAAACCTGAGGCAGTTAAGTATTTTCAAAGTGGCAAGGACAGATAAAATTCTGTATGTACCTTAGGATCTAGCAAAAGTCCTCTCTGAACCATTTACAATTAAATTTTAGAAGTAATAGAGGTCCCAGATGATTTAATTTGGCCTATCTTTTAAAATGGGGAAAAAACTAAGCAAAATAAAGAAGAATAAGAAGCCTTTCAAAACATAGAAAATAAGAGAAGTAAAAACAAAACAAGGGATAATAAGGTGATGAAAAGCAGCCAACAAAAACTGATCAAGAAAGAAATCAAACCAGGTTTGTTCTTTCTTGCTACATGGATCTCTCCTTTTCTGACCTTTGGTCCTCTCACTAAACATTTCATAGAAAGTTCTACATGCCCCCAGAGTCCCATTAAAAGTATTCCATAATAACCTTTAAGCAATTTTGAAGTGCCCTTTCCCCTGCATCCCATGCCCTTTCCCAGCAAATCCCCTGTAGGCAGTACTTCACTGTGCCAGGAGCTCTGGGAGTTTTTATCTGGGTTTCACACCAGGGACCATGGTCTCATCATTTCGCTTTGATAACCTTGGGAGCAGAGAAGTCCATGCCTTCCAGTTTTCAGTGATTGTGCTAACTGGGGCTCCTCTGCATGTCACTATTCACCCGAATCTCACCAGGCTTTTAGCATGATTAATCCGATAGTCTAACAACAGCACAGTCCAATGGCCACAGCCTGTCACTCGGAGATTCAAACTGGACACTGAGGAAAGCTTGTTCACCAGGATTAGGGGAAAAGGTTTCCCAGGTGGGTTATGGAACCTCCCTACTTGGAGATAGTGGCTAGACATCTTTAATACTGGCTAGACACAATATGACTGAACTGATGTTGGTGATAATCCTGCTCAAAGTGATGCTGACTAGAGACCACCAGAACAATTGACACTTCATCAATTGTCTGGACTTCAAGGTAAATAAACTTTAAAAGCATTTCAGATCTGATCCAGATTTGGCATATTGCAAAGTAGGAGTCAAATTCTGAGTTAGATTTTAAACACTACCTATCTAGGTAGCAGTCAGCTTTCAGGATAATTTCAACTACAAAAACACATCTAGTAAAATCAGTAAGTTGAAAATATTTTCCGTCTGAATGCACTAGTTTTACCTCAAGTCCTTGAACAAATAGAAAAACAATATTTTAGAAGTACCTGCAGAAATATTTGAGTCAAGAATTTCAGATTATTGTCAGCCCGAAGATATTTAAAAAGCATTGTGTTGATCTTAATTTTAAATCAATCAGGTATATGATTTAGTTTCAAACATTATAGCTTAACCTTGCAATACAGGAGTCTAAAAGTTATTTTCTCAACTGGGACGAGAAGCAGCTGGAAGCATTGCCATAGCAACCATCTCATTTTCAGAGAGATTCTGTGACTTGTGTTGCTCTTTAGCAACCTCACAGCTCAGTAGCATTGCTAAAAAAAAAAAAAGAAAAACGGGAGGGGGGCTTGGAAGAATCATGAAAAGAATGCTTCAAAACATAAGGCTTTACGTAAATAAAGTAAATTCTCTGTCTGATGATGAGCCTAAGTAAAAGAATGAAACCAAAAAACCAAACCAAAATGCATAAATCCCACCACTCTAACGTGTGTCTTCGCAAATGACTGTAGAATCAATCTCTCCTGGAAATTATGTTTATCACAGATTTCACTGTCTCACACTAAGTACGTGACTTAGTTTCTTGATCCTACTGTTTAAGGAAAATTGATAGCAACGTGAATAATACACAGGGGGTGGATAGGGTGGGAGCAAAAAAAATTCTGTCAAAACAACATATTTTACTGCCCACAGCTCTCCCCAGGAGAGAGGTTGAGATCATATAATAAGAATTATTCAGACTGCTCAATGACTACTGAAAGATTTTAAGGAACTTTGGTGTTATGAACCTGTAGGCTAAGAACTTGTATAGACTAGAAAACCTACAACAGCTCTTTAACACATTGGTTTTGAAAAAACTATAGAATTTAGAAATTAAGAAAGTTCATGCACAGATCTCAGGGTTATGGTTTACATTCTTATTTACCCCTGCTTCTGTCTGGTTGGCTAAATGCCCTTTCCTGGCTACTGGAGTATTGCATGGTTATGGCACACTTGGGACACAGATGATGGTCACCCAGACAACAGTGCCAGGAAGTGCTACAGCAGCACAAGGCCATACAAGGTAAAAGCACATTTCTACAGTGTAGGCTGGGAGTTTTTCATCATCTGTATCTGCAGTCTGTGCTCCACTGCTGAGACCAATACCCCTTGCACCGGCTGGAGAAGGAATACTAAAGTCCTGTTCAGAAGGAACGCTGTATAGCACAGCAAGATCTTCAGAGATCTTGTGTTCTTCCACAGGTATGAATGGAACCTGGCTTCTCTGGTAACTTTATTCTGTATTTTGTTCATAAAGGAGCAAACTGAACCAAGTAAGAATACCTAAAAATAGTAAACACAATTTACTAATTGGAGCCTAATTCCTGGTTCAGACTTCTGTTGATAGAACACATAATATTCTTATGAATTTTATTCTTATAAGCAGAAACACTAGCTTATTCAAATTCCTAACTTGGAACGTAAAGGTATTGTTAGGATGTAAAAGTATGTAAATATAAACTATATATATCAAGTATTAAAAATACATGAGGAAAGAATAGATAATAAAACACCATTAAAAAACCCCAAACCAATAAATAGTGCTTAAATCAAGCTGGGAACTTGTATCTTTTTAGATGTAATCATGTTTTGCAAAGAAGCAAATTTAGAAAGTAGAAGTTTGTTTAGTTTTAAAAAAAAAAAAAGCTATCAAATTGAACAATGTTCAGGAAGATTAAAAAAGGCTAACAAGGGACTGCAAAGCTGTAAAGGCACTTAATGAGCTTCAGAGGGCAAGTGTATTCTGTCATTAAAAAACACATAAAGAAGTACTATGCATGAACAAGAGCATGGAGATTTTTTGTAATCAACAGATTTGACTGAGAGAATTCTACAAATGTGTTTCTTTACTATGTGATACTGATGAAGTGGGTTGAAAGCGGCTTTTGGTGACTTTTGATGTTAGTTAATGGGATTTTTAAGATTACTTTTTTCATAAAGAGCTATCCAGATCCTTTGGACATTTTATTCAAACATCTTTTTTCCCCAGTGAAATAGCTGTAAACAGTGCATTATGTTAAACTCTTGTATTTGCAGTGAACTATGTCAGATTCTATAAAATCCTTCTAATACCCTCCTCAGTGTACACTTACACTTCTTGGAAAAAAAACCATCTCCTAACAATAAAATAAGTCTTAAACATATTACAAAGAAAGTACAGCAGTTTGATTAGGTCTTTCCAGGACAAATGACCTCTCCACCATTAGTCAGCTGCCTGGTGATAGAAATAGTTGGTTGCTACCAGTGATACACTTGAAAGAACAAGTGATGTATACAATTATTTCCACCAGCACCAGCTCAATAGAGCTTGACACTGCAATTTCAACGAGACTCTTGTAGTCTTCATAAAAACAAAGGGCAAAAAGAAGTGAAAAAATTCTGTGCAAATACTATGTGAATAGAAGTAGCAGAAGAACAAACCAAAAGAAAAGAGGGAGTATCAACATTACAATTCAAAACGAAAAATGAGAGGATTTCAGGAAAAGGTTCCTCTAGGAATCTCTAGTGATTGTCTGTAGATGCTCATGTCTAATGTGGGGGACCCTTATGAAGTTACAGGTAGGGGTATTATTTTATGAAGCAAACATTTAATCACAAACCTGGTAATAACATCATAGTTCAATTCTCATCATTTTTGGTAAATATGATGGTGGATGCTGCACTTATTCCACTATAAGCCTGTCTTTCAGTAACTTTTAGTAACTGCTCCACCTCTCATCTGAGGTCCTCTTTCTAAGAGAGAATGTTTAGCATGGCAAGAATACAGGCTCATTAGGAGGTTTCACCTCAAATTTCTTAGGATGCTCTTTACTAATACAGCTTATGTATTTCTCACCTGCCAAGCTGAAGCATTCTGAGCCACATCCATGGATGACTGAGAAAACAAACTGGTAGGAAAAGAAACACTCCTCCACACTGCCAGAAATTTGTTTCAAGTCTTATTCTGTTCTGATCCCAGGAATGGAAAGTATTACTCTCAAGTATTTAATTGGATTCTTCATGTATCTGCATGCTCAATAGCAGTCCAAACTCACGGCACTTCATACTAAAGTTCTCTGCACAAATATAAGTCTTAATCACAAGCCAGCCTGTCTCTCTGAAGCAATACATTTATGGAGCCATTATCATCCCCACTGCACCAAAAAGATAAAGAGCACCAACAAATATTTTTTGTTTAAAACAAAGAGGAGATAGCTGTACATTAGATTTCTTCCTTATATGTGTAGAATATGACAATCTTTGATGATGCGATTGGTAAAATTATTTCAAACTGTTCCAAACACCTTACATACCATCTTAAATGACTAATAGTTAAAACAGACTCCAGCAAAGTATGTCTCCTCTCCCTACACGGCATGTCATAAACTCAGTTGCCCACTCGTTCAGAACATGGCTAAATGAGCTTTACAGCTACAAATCCTCAAGATGCAGTGAGCTCACTGTATTACTCACACTCATTGCCAGGAACAGAGAATTCCTGCCTGTGACTGAATGTTTCTGGTGCTTACTTTCTGCTGGCTCTGGGATTTCTTTGATCCTTCTGTGAGCTGATTTAACTTTCTAAAGCATAAGAGAATTCCAGCAGACTGATGAACCAATTTTGCTTGTTAAATCAATGTGTGACAAAGCCTAAGTACCAGAACTTGTAATCACAAGGCAGCAGGGTTTTGCAGTCCAAGCTGAGGGAGCATCTTCCTCCTTTTGGCAATAAGGAAATCAGCTTGTCTATAGTGCGAGTAAATCTTTAATTTCTGTTCTATCAGTTGCTTCAATTTACAGTCTGCCTTATGTTATCTAAAGAAGCCTCACTAAAAGGCAGCTACTTAGGGTTTTTTTTGAAAATGGAGATGCCTGACCTAACACAGAAGACTGACTCCTAAAAATGTGTAAGTAAATAAAACTGAACTATAGCAACCATTTATTTTCTGCAGAAATTCAACTTTGCATTGTAACTGCTACAGGATCAAGTAAGTTTTGTCTAGTGGCATTTGTGATAGCCCAAGGCCACATTACAACTTTACCTGACTCTGCTGGTTTTGACTGTGGTAGAATTATAAGCTTCACAGTGGCTGGTGTAGGGGCATGCCTAGGACCTGTGCTGCAAACACTGTTGGTAACCCAGAGACATTTTCATTTCTGATGCACAGAGCTCCCACAGAGCCAAGGCTTTTCCTGCTCCTCACCCCAGCCCACCAGCAAGGAGCCTGAAGCTGCACAAGGAGTTGGGAGGTGACACAGCCAGGACAGCTGACCACAAATGACCAAAGGGATATTCTAGACCTTATGGCATCATGCTCTGCATACAGAGTAGGGCAAAGAGTGGGATATTTGGAGTGATGGCTTTGTCTTCCCAAGTACACATTAGGTGTGCTGGAACCCTGTTGTCCTGGGGATGACCGAACACCTGCCTGCCCATGGGAAGTTGTGAATTCTTTGTTTTGCTTTGTGTGTGTGCAGTTTTTGCTTTCCCTATTAAAACTGCCTTTATCTTGACCCACAAATGTTCTTTTACACTTCTGATTCTCTTTCCCATCCCACTGGGGCAAGTGAGTGAGCAGCTGGTGGGGCTGGGCTATCGGCTGAGGTTAAACTACAACAATGGCCAATTGACCTTAAGTGACCAATGCACTCTGCCTAGAACCTCTTTGCTCACTTGACACACAGATTCCAGCTCCAAAATGAAAAAAAATTGTAACTCGCAGTAGTTCAGCAGCAGACTAACACACTTCTACAAATTGCTTTATCACAAAGGTGTCTGAAAAGGAGGGGAATAATATACAAAATGTTTGAGCTTGGATTTTTCTGGTAACAGCTTTCTGAGAGCGAACACCACATCTGATCCTGATGCACAAAGGAACTGCCTTGACCTTCATATACAAAGTCCTAAGAAAAAGTGTTGAATATTCCATATGCTCCTTCCAAAGTTTTACTACAATCTTTACAATTCCGGTGAACTTTTTCACTCTGAACTCTTAACAAAGACTTTCGTCTTTTCATGGCCAGAATTCTCCATCCTCCCTTGAAGACGAATCAAGAACATGAGCAGACACCATGAAAGAAGGCAGAAATATTAGCTCCTACCTTTGGAATTTTTTATTAGTTCCTACCTTTGGAATTTTTCCACGTTCCTAACATGGAAAAATGCATCAGTATGATTAATTATAAACTAATGCAATTAAATTATTTCAATTACTGTTAAACAAAAGTAACCCATGGCTTGTACTTTCCAGGATAGCACGGCAACAATGCTAATTGCTCCATCTTCAAAGAACTGCTTTCTGTTTTTCATATAATTTTCTCATAAGATACTGCTGAAAGAGGTTGGCGTTTTTTTGTATTTTTTTTTCACCAATGCAACTTGACACTTACTTCAGTAGGTCCTTCCAGCAAGAGTATCCAAATATTTTCTTGTCTCCACTGAAAGTGTTTTACTTAATACGTGAAACAAAAAGACCAGTCAAGCAAAACAAAAAAGAGAGCAAAAATGTGCAGCTTACTTTGCGGAGTGCAATCTTTCACTGTCCACAGAAAACACTGGGTTATTTCTTCTCCAATGCCCAAAAAATTGTCTTATGAATATTTAGTCTCTTGCAACTTTTATGTTTCCCAGCATAACTTCTAAATATGTATTCTAAGAAAATTTATAGCCCTCTTCTGTGTGGGGCAGAACAAATAAATTAATTAGAATTGATTTTGCTTCAGATGTACTGTAAGTGTATGTTAAATACCTTTTTTGGAGGCAGATATACATTACCTATGCTGCATGGACACTTACCTTAAAAGTTACCAACTGTAAAGATGAAGAACAGCTTTTATGATGAAAAATAAATTACAGACCGTTGCTAATAGGGTTTGGCAAGTATTGCTGCCATTTGAATTAGCAACTATTCAACTAGTGAAAAGCAATCATTTTTTCAACTTTTCTCTGGGTAGCTTGAAAAGATACTGCGTAAGATATAGAGGCATGCTCGAAGAAAAAAGTTCTGCCAGTGACTTAGCATTCCTCAAGAGCCATATTCTTTGGAACATAATTTATAAGATGAGCAGAATTTAGCTTTCTACTACACCTTAAGTTCTTTTTTTTCATTTTAGAATTAGTTAACTTGAACTTCATTTAAAATTCTGTATTTGGCCTCAAATCATTCCACTGGTTAAGTTGAAAGCAGTAAGAAGCCTCAGTGTTGCAGAAGTGATACAAATAATTTAGAAAAGAAAGACTCAAGATCTTGATGACTGCCTCATGCAAGATACTTTGTTTTCTTTCCTCCCAAAGAGTTTTTGCCAGAAAGTAGATCAGAGTAAAACTGTGCAATCCATAGTGGAAAACCTTTGAACTAAAGACTGCCCAGAGAGGTTGTGGAGTCTCCCTCACTGAAGATATCCAAGAACCATCTGGATGCAATCCTGTGCCATGTGCTCTAGGATGACCCTGATGGGGAGACTGGACCAGAGGACCCACTGTGATGCCTTCCAACCTTACCCACTCTGTGATTCTGTAAATTGTACAGGCAGCAAACAGCATAAAATAAAATTATTTTATATGTAACATGTGACAAGCTGATCTAGCAAATTACTTACCCAGTAAACTCACAAGTGCGTTTTGAAAGGATGATTTGTCCATTTCAGAACTCAACAAGTGTAAAACATTAAAGACATCTTAAAACTAAACTCAACTTCTATTATCTTTGAAATTTTTTTATACATTGTCTTCAGGCATTTATAACTGTGAAGCACATTGTATAATTTATTTTAATTCTCTACAGAACTATATAGTTAATTCAGTGTCATCAGTAACGTTATACAGATACAGTATTGAAGCCATGTCATCTTTTGCTCACTGTCAAGTACAAAACAGCTTATACAGTCTAAAAAAAAGCTACAATCAGACTTGTAGCATCACGTATGTTGTGCCTGGTTAAAGTTTACCGCAGTGGCTTTTTGATCTTTCAAGACAAATAAACATGACATCACACTATAACAAACAGCTGTGCAAACTCAGACTTGAGAGGAAGACTTAACTACCTCCTTTTTCCAGAACTACTTTTCCCTGCTTTACTGCTGCTACCACCAGACTTGCTAGAAGATTTTGAAGAGAAAAGTCTTGTCATGAATTCAGACACATCTGGCAGCTCATGGTTGGAATTCAGCATGTTCATTGACTGCTCCATTTCCTGCATGGAAAGATCAGATAATCTTAATAGCTTGTAACAATTCTGTCTGTATCTAAGGCATCAGCTGAAAGACCATATGAGAAAGATACCAAATTTTCCCAAATACTGTTTTACTTTTTGTAGTCCTCCAAGATACATTTTGGTACATAGTTTTATGCAACCACAGCCAAATGCCCAGCTACACACAGAAACATCAAACCCCAAACCTAAAAGTAGTGGTGTACGGAAAATGGTAACCATGTCTTAAGCAGTCTTACAGGGCAACCATCTGATAAAAAAAATATCTAAAAGATAAAAATTATTTCTTTTCAGCACTACTTTTCTGTATATTAAAATTTAGGCTACTGTTTAGATATTCAGATGTGTTCTCACAGATTTCACACTTTTGTTTTTCAAATCAGTACTATTTATAGCAAATTAAAAATTTTTGATGCTGTTTGAAGGGATTAGATATTTTTATTGCTCTACTTTCTGATACCAAGCTATTAGAGTATTGCAGCTGAGTTTTCATCCCTTCAGGAAAAAAAGGATTTTAATTTAAGACTATATATCCAGGTAAGCTTAATGTAACTTTAGGGTTTAGCACAGAACTTCTACGAAATGAATTAGCACATTTTAAAATAAAGCAATCTTGAAGTACTTTTAATGCACACAGCAGCTGAACTGAACATCCACAAAGTGTCATATAAGAAAAAAAAGTAAGGAATATGTGATTATCTTTTTTTAAAATTCAACTTCCAGAGTTCAGTTTGGTTTGAAGAACATGCCATGAATACCTAGCATATCTTTGTTTTTTAATCAAAATTCTAGCCAAAAGAGCATTATGCAGTACTGATATGCTGTTTAAAGGTACTACTTATTAAAAAAAAAATTAGAAGAGTGGACATTTACAGAAAAAGGACTTTTTAGTCAACCAAGCCTTCAAAAAGCAGCCACCCATGACAGACAAATAATATTTATAAAAATAAAAGATTTAGCAAACACCTTGAATCTCCATTTTGTCCTAGCCTTCTGCTATTCAGCACTTTGCATGATGAAAGGACAATAAATCAGATAATTTAATGCCTACATTAAGACTCCATATCATATACACTAATATGACATCTGGATTTAACAGTGTAGTAAACTGTGGTTTAGGCTGAAGCACAAGGGAACCCTATGTCACACTCTTCTCAACACACTTGACATTTATTAAATGACTCATTGCTAAAACAGCAACACTGTATTAGCTGAATAAATGATGCCCATTAAGCCTTCCTTTAAAGTACAGTTTTGTTTTTATTACTTTTCTGTGCCTTGAAATCTCATTATCTTTGGTCTCTTCATATGCATCAATTGAATGAACTTACCCGCCTCATATCAGGATCACTGGTGTTGACAACTTTAGGCAAAAGCACAAATATCAGTAATGGAAGAACCATCATCATCACCTACAGTGAAACAAGAAATACCTCTTCAGCTTAGTTGTAGCTCTTAACACTTTTACACCTACTAAAATAAAATTATGCTCTACTAAACAGCCAAATGCTAGAACTACTGCACTCTTAATCACTAAGCCAGTTACACTTGTCAGGAATGAAACCTGATAAGGGAGTACTGCACTTTAAACAACAGTTATCAAAGTTAGACCAACAATGCAAATGGTTGTTCTCTCTTACATCTGCTGTAATTACAATTTTGCAACACACTGATCTTTGCGCTACTAGAACAGCATCACATTTTCCAAGGAAGAGACTACAGGCTATTTTCAGAGGACGTACATGAACAGTGGTATATAGGAGAGGAGATGTCAGAGAAAAACTCTCCACTTGTTAACAAGTAAAATCCATGGAAACAATCCTCTCAGAAGTGCAAAGGAAAAATGCACATTTTTCCTTAACTGTTTTATTCTCAGTATCCTGATGAATAGCAGTATTTGGATCTTTAGCACACTTGTAATGTTTGTTGCCTGTACGTACCATAGGGTTCATGAGGAAATCTGTCCATCCCCAAGATTCTCTCTTTATAAAGTATGAAGGTGGCCCAGAAGATTTCATCTGGAGTGGGTATGGCAGCCTAACAACTTCAGAGGGTTTGATGTAATTCACATATCTTGCTCTATAAGCAAAATGTAAGTAATTGAAAATATAAACAGAATCTTTGGCAAACAACAAAGAAGATTTTAAAAAGTCCAAACAAATTTTAGTAATAGACTACAAACAGAACCATCTGCTATGCAGTGTCAGCTAGGCTTCACTTTTGAAAAGCTGATTTCTCTCAGCAGCATAATTTATGGAATCAAAAGCAAACTATTTTTTTGTCACCTTGTAAATGAGCAAGAAAAACTATGCTGTGTAGGCTCCAGCTTTGAACAATGTAGTGTAGTTTAACCAGTTTGCTCAGGACATCAACTACTTGTGAAGTTAGTACCTTTTTCATGAGTGCATAACTCTGCATTTATCAATAATGAATCTCCATCTTTATTAGTTCATAAGGTTCTTCATTAGTTCATCACTAGTATTCTTCATTTGGGCCTAATATTTAGATAATTACTCAGTACTAACATCTTTGTCATTCTTGACCCATTTTTCATGATTTATGAGTATTTATCCACTTTGTGCAACTCCAGGGATGACTTCTGTCCATAAATAATTTATTCCTTGTGAATTTTTCAGCAAATACTCATCTACAGAATGTCTTTCCCTCCTACCTTATGACTATGTTTTCTTCAAAACTGGAGATTTTCAAGTAGATCTTATCAAATATATCTGTTATCCACATGCTGTTTCCTCTTTCTAGTTATTCCCATAATTTTTTAAGGCAGCACATCCCTTAGAAAAGCCCTGTTGACATTTTCCCTAAGTATCACTGTTTTTCATGCATCTCTGACTCCTCATTATAGCTTCTATCTGATGGGCTGGTAGAGATGCCAAGCCTCCTGCTACTTTCCTCGTCAGATGTATCCCAGCAATTCACTCANGGTAGAGATGCCAAGCCTCCTGCTCCTTTCCTCGTCAGATCACTCGACATCAAATTTGTTGCCTCACTAGTCCTTCAATACACAAACAGTGCTAAGGCTGAGGTTATACCCAATATTTTGTCTATATCTTTGTATTTGTTACATATTCATTATTGCCAGTAAGATACTAACAAAGCATAAAAATAAAAATTCCATAAAATTTGGGAAAACCTAAGCTTAAACAAACGGTTTGAGCTTATTATAAGCTTAAACATTATATTATAACCATAATTATTATAATCATATTATAATATTATTATATTTATTATTATAAACAGACTGTTTGCACTGTTTTCAGTGAGAATTCAATTTTTAACCTCCCCTAAATACACTGCAGGAGTATTTACACTGATGATTGTATGCCTAAGAGTTAAGATGCTATGTGTGTGCTTGAACAAAGAAAAATTAACTATGAGCATTTTCATTTAAATGAAAATCACTTTAATAGATAGATTTTTCTGTATTACTGAATAGCCCACAGTTACAGTCAAGAGTGGTTTGGTCACAACATAAAAACAAGCCAACAACCTTACAGAAATAATGCAAACTGGCAACTGCCAGTATTAACCAGTAACTAATGAGTGTCCTATGGAGGTACAATGGAAATGTTTACAAATTTCTTTGTGCCAAGTACTGACAGCATTAAAGAAATGGAAAATGGAAGAAGGAAAAAAAAAGTGTTGGCAAATAATTAAGCAGTTAAGTAGTTTATGTCTAGATTTTATTTCAGGATAGCTGCATAAAAAAAATAATAAAAGCAAACAAACAGATGAACTTTAAAAGTCTCTTTTATCTTATTTCAGGCCATGAATAATGAAAGGAAAAAAAGGTATCAGACTTTGGAATTCGAGAAACGTGCTTCTAGAAGAGATGTTAAAAGAAGCTGACACACAGTCTGAGCTGGAACATCAGACCTACAGCACTGCTTCCATGAGTTCTTGCACGGTGCTGTCAAGCACACGTAACTCATCAACACAGAGGCAAAGCAGGAAAGGCTCACCTCATTTTGCCTTTTGAAGTTATGTCAACTCGCACGGGCTCAAATTTATGAGCAGGGGATATAATTTCCACCACATAGGATCCTGAAGGTACATCATGGACCACAAAACTTCCATCTGTCCTGAAAAAAACAGTGAGTTCCGTGACATTTCAGTATGCTCCAGAGTATAGACAGGGCACTCTGCTGGTATTTTTTTTAAAGAAGCTGTATCACTTTATATTACAAATCTTAATATAACCACAATGACCAAAAGGAAAACTTAAATCAGTCAGCACTGACAATATCAAGCCCCTTAAGTTCATCAATGCACGCTGCAACAGGAGAGGAAATTCACTGTTAGGTTTAAGATTTTGTTGTGCCCTCAAGGTGTTGTCTTGCTGGAGGAGTAATTTAACAGCCCAAATAAGATCTGAAATAAGTTATAGTTCATGTATTCAAGTGATGGGAAAAGTAATTTACACCTTCCTTCCTCCTTTGGAGATACATACAATGAAGTTTACTTTGCTTCAGTGCCTCTGCTGAAAGCAACCACTCCCCCAGACTAACATTCTGCATAGTGTGGGTGGGTATAAAGGACGATTTCCAATGCACAAAAACAGCAATTTCTGCCTTTGTTGCAAAATAGCTGTTTTTACTTCTAATTGCTCCCTTTCAGATCAGCCCACACTGGAAAGCTCAATCACAGCAATCAGGAAACTAAGAGCTCTTAACATATACACTGAAGAGATTTTTACACTGGTAGCTTTTACTTTAAAATATGAAACTTAAATATTTGATGAAAATATGAGTAAAAGGTTACTTGCAACCTTCAGCACCAGTTGCCTTAAAGGTACAGAAGTTTTCCTCCTATGTGTTTCCAGAACTCTCCAGTAAGAAAAACCTAGTGTTCTCTACCCTACTAAAAACAACATCAAAGATCTCTTTCCTAACAACAAGACTGAAAGTTAAGACAAAAATTTGTTCAAAGGGCAAAAAATGTAATAAACCCTAAAGAAATTAGTAATATGCACCAGAAAAGCAAATAAATTAGACCTCTTAAAAGTGAATTCTCAAAAGAATTTGTCATTATGTCCTCCACACCACATCTATCTCTAACATGCACAACACTTAAGGACCTATCCACCTTTATGTAATTGTTTGAATCCCTAAGAATGCTTACACTATCATATATTGCAACTGCTGTAACAACATTTCCCTGAGAATTTCCTCTTTTCATTCTTTACAGTATTGGAGAAATTCAGAGTTTCAATTAAGCATTTAGAAATTTCCCAATCTGATAGCAGTTATTAAATCATCTCCCAAATAGGATGTCAGGCTCTCATAACTTGTTGTAGTGGCTTAGCAGGTGCTACACTGTCAAGATTCTGCAAGATCTGCAGGGTAGAATCTGTTGTGCCAATCTATTGACAGAATGCCAAGACAAGGTCTAACTCCTATTGCAGAGGGATTAATTAAAAATTATTAGTATTTATGAAGGTATATCTTAATACCACCTAACCTTATTTTTATACATATTTTAAAAGCAATATATTATACTGTATTGAAAATAATGAAGAATTTAGAATTTACTTCTACTCTTGAAATTATGACATCAGTTCTGAATTCTGAGGGTGTTTTCTATGTCTTAGATTCCCCTTAGATCTTTTTGCTTGTCTGAATATATCCTGTACCACCCGAGTCTCAGTGAGATAATGATTCTTTACAGCTTCCACGATGTTGTGCAAAAGAATAAAGCCACGTCCCTTAAATTAGCTCTCACCAGTACAGTTGAAGTTTTTCATGGTACTCTTAACACAGAACTACAACTGTAAGTTCTGCCAAGAACAAACATATCTCCACACCGGGTAAATTCCTAGCCAAGGTGAGGTTTTTAAATGAGAAGTGGCAGAATTTACAACAGAGGCTGAGAATAAACACGGTCCGCCACAGTATAAACGCGTTTGGGGTTTCTGTTTTGGCTGTGGTTTGGTCTTGGGGTTTTTTTAATTAAAACTCCGTTCCTAAGTTTTTGGCCAGCAACCTCAGCCATCAGTTTGGATCCGTCTGCTGGAGGCCGACGCCAAAACCTAGGGCACAGCACGGCGGGCCGTGCCCGGCCCATTGCAAGGCAGGGGCCCAGTGTTCACGGTACCGCCAGCAGCTCGGCTCGGGATTCCGGGATTCCACGATCCCGCAGCCGTGCCCGCCATCTCCGGGCCGGGCCGGGCCGGGCCGGGCCTGTGAGCGGCCCCGCGGCCCCGGCAGACGCCGGCTCCCGCCCGGGCAGGG
>VYXF01002162.1:1272355-1285419 GCA_013397295.1 Polioptila caerulea | reverse complement strand
TGCGCCGCCGCGCACCGGGGCCCGCCCCGCCCCGCCGAGCGCCCCCTGGCGGCACAGCCGGTGCCGGCCGGGCAGGGGCGGCTCCCGCCGGCCGCTGTGAGGGGAAGAGCCGAGGGGGAGCTGTGGAATGGCGGAAATGTGACCCTGAAGAAAACAGATGTTGGAAGAAGTACGCGTGTCTTCCTTGGTAATGGATATGCTTAAGGCATTGTAGTTTGGAATCTTAATAGTTATCATGAAAAGGCTAATAAACGTTTTCTAAGGGGGAAAAGTATCAAAAATTCTTACAAAATATTAAAATTGGCCTAAAGCGTCATCTTTTAAAATGATTTATAGCGCTGCAGTTTGTTTGATTAGTTACAATAGAATGAAAATATGCTACTTAGTAGGCAGGCACAGATTTATGGGAGAAACCAGGAATGCTGTAATATCATCCCTGCCCCCTAATTTCCCTTTACAAAGCACGCCCTGTCATGTCATATGTATTCATTGTCACGTTGCGGCTACACCTGCTTCCTTTTACCTCTCTTATTTTGCCAGAGTTAATTACAGAACCTGTGGAAAACACTATCATTAAAGATGAACCTGGCCATCAGCTGATAATAAAAATACTACATTATACTAGTCATGATTTAAAAATCATATGTCATCCTATGTCAGTGGTATGTTGTGAATTATTTGCCTATTAGTATCTTTAAGATGTCTCTACTTTGGAGAAAATCAGGAACACGTATATCTGTGAGGTTCTTCTGTCACATAAGCTCACAAACACCTAAAATTCAGTTTTGGGGGTGGAAACCTAAGAATGCCAGAACTGAATAGTGTTAGAAGTACTTACCAGTAGAACCACTAAGCAGAAGCATTTATGTAAAAGCTATTGACAACATTTCTTCCAGTACAACACCACAGACAGACATCATCTTCATTGTGACATATCATGCAGTGAGTCTAAAAATGCTCCTTTTTTTTCTTAAATATCCCCAAGGGTCTGTATTAGGATACTGTCAGACCACAGTATGAATGATCACGGCCTCCAGTTTTAAGGATTTCCTCATCCTAATAAGTTGTTTTTATAACCTACATAATACAGTTTCTTGGTTTAAATCCTTGGAGAACCCAAAGAAAAAGACTCCCCTATTTGTTATTTCGTAATTTAATCCAAGAAGCTTCTCTCTCTATATATAATCCTGTGAACAAATTGAGAAGTTAATTAAACAGCATCTTGCCTTATCCAATAGCTGCATTGGCATGCACCCTTTTCAGTGTTAGCTTAGTAGAACCTTGTCCTCTCATCATGTAACTTCTTTACATATTAAAAGTTCTTTTTCCTACAGATATATCAGTTACCATATTTTTAAGTGTACACAACTGAGGAAAAAATTAATTTGGTTGATTACTGCCTTTTTCTGGTTAAGACTAGCTACAATGGCAGCTTGAGTGGATTGCACAAAGCTATTTTGTGAGTTTCGATATTGTGCTGTGGGTGTTTGTCTTCTAGGTAAAAAGAACAAATCCTAGAACAACAGTAGTACAAATGGAAACAAAGACAGAAAAACATCCAGGTATATATTTATCAAAATAATTAGTACATCAGCTGGGACATGCTACCTGTTTTTATTCTGGAAGAAATTTTACTATTAGCAAAGTTGTGCAGCTCGATTTCGAGTGACTCTCTCATCAAAAGACTGATAAAACTGCCAAGTAAGTTTCAGTTCAATGGAAACAAACCAAACAATTCTATGAACTTGAAAATGCACTCAAGAATTACCTCCATCTTTTGTAGTTCTCTCTTCATTGACGGATTCACTCCTTGAGTAGAAGCTACATAGAAAATTACAAGTTTCTTACAAGTTCTACCCTGCTCACAAGCAAATTTTCGGTTTTGTCTGAGTTGCTTCAAAAACAACGGAACTGTCAGCCAGACAGATGAGGCCAGTGAATGGGTTGAACAAAGAGGAGGCCCAGAGTAATGTAATGCCATCACACTGGTAACACTGAAATCTGTTTCTCCAGATTCTTGTCACCTTTGGTTTCACATACAAACTGAAAAAGCAGAGGAAACCTATTAAATCCCTCTGAATGCATCATCCGAATCCAAGAGCATTGCAGCTGTTTACAAAGAATTAAATGGTTTAGAGTACTGCTGGATATCTTAAGTAGCAAGAGAGTTTTTTAATCACCCGAGGATAAAAGGAGTTTGCAAAAAATGCAGCAGAACTTATTTTTTGATTTACACAGTTAGAATGCTAGCAAAACTTGCAACGTGTTTTTTGCTTACAGGTCACCATTAGTAAAGCATTTAATTCACCTTTGAACATTTCAGTGTAATTGCTCTAAGAACTTCTCTTTCCATAAAGTTAATAGTGCCTTGGCTAGTATTTAAACATTTGCTTTGGAAAATAAAGATGATTTGCCATTGATACTGGTTTACTGTAATACACCTGACAGATGCTGGACCACAAACAGCAGCAGTCTAAAATCTGTTTTGTGCGTGACTCAGGCTGAATATGCAGAGGTGTTGACTTTGACCAGACAAGCAGGGAGCACCTTCAGCCATCTGCCTCTAATCTTACCATAATCTTTGAGTCAGTCCCCCAATATAGACACACAGATAACAACATTAACACACCACATGAGTAATGCTGGTTCACAAATGTTCAGTGGAAGCAAAGATACAATACTTGCTGACACAAAGAATAAACAACTACATGTGCATCAGAATACTCATAGCTACATCCTATTTGGTTTTTGATAAACTAATAAGGGGTGAGAAGAAATCAAAATGCCCAGCCAAGCGAGCAGATTTATGAGAATACACAAAGTAGAGACAGATGGAATAGTTCAGCATAAAGGTACAGTGAAAGGGCACAGCCAGGTAACTCATTTACAGAGCTCTCTCCTACCCAAGGAACTTTACTATGATTAAACAAAAATTAACAAAAATTGTGCTGCATATTTCTTTCAGTACCATTAAAAAAAATTATTGTGGTGTGCCATCTACTGGCAATTTACTGTGCTACGCTAGAAATGGTAACGGACAGAAAAGTCAGGATTGCAGCCGGAGTTCAGCAACAGTCTTCTTGTTCTTTTGAATATAAGATGTCCCGAGAGGGTCTCTGACTTAGGGCAGAAAGTGCAAAGGCCATCTTCAGTTGCTCAAACAAATTGCCGTTCAAGGAACAGCAATGAGGCTAATGAAAGGTCAGGAGCACAAGCCTCATAAGAAGCAGCTGAGGGAGCTGGGCTTTTTTAGCCTGGGAAAGGGAGGCTCAGGGGAGACCTTATTATTCTCTAAAACTACCTGAAAAGAAGTTGCAGCAATGTGAGGATCAGCCTCTTCAACCAAGTAAAAAGTGACAGGAGGAAACAGCCTCAAATTACACCAAGGGAAGTTTAGATAGGACATTAGGAAAAAATTCTTAATCAAAATAGTTGTCAAGCATGGGAACAGGCTTGACAGGGGAAGTGGTGAAGTTCCCATTCCTGGAAGTATTTAAATGGCATGGAGATGTGATGCTTAGGGATACTGTTTAGTGGTGGACTTGGCAGTGTCAGGTTACTGGCTGGACTCGATGACCTAAGATGTCTTTGGCAATCTAAAAGATCCTATGTTGGGGCAGAAAATCTCTTAATCCTCTGCAAACTCTGCAGTTATCAGAATGATTCCTGCATCTCCAACACGTCCACCCCCACAGTATGGAGTCAGCATGTACAATTGAGGACTTTCCTGTCTCAGAGAGATAACATTCCCCTACTCCCTTGTTTTCTTTCACCTCTAAGTGGTGAAACTGGTGCAGCTAACTGGACAAACTTCTTCAGGACTTTTTTTTTTCCAGGAATGAATGAATGAATGGTTTTCTTCTTACATACATCCAAAACCATGAACAGGATACTTGGCATACTTACCCTAGGAGATAGCAAATGCTGACAATGAGATTGCAAGATGATAGCCAGTTTTGTCTGGTTGCAACTGAACTCATCTTTACTAAATTCAAATTCATTCTTTGGTGGAGGAAATCTAATTCATAGTTTAAGTGCAGGGGAAAGGAGCACAATTTTCCTGCTGTAACAATTTCCAGACTCCCTCATGCAAGCAGAACAAATATGTAACATGATGGTAACCTGGAAGTCAGTTTTACAGTATTTTGACTGCATTCCTCACCTGCTCCTGTTCTCTGTAAAAGTTTTTCCCTGCACGTTTGTTGAGCAGTAATTGTGCATTAACCATGCAAGCAGTAGGTTTAATAATTGCAGCATTCATTAAGCTGACTAGGTAAGCAGCTATGACCCACAGAATGGTGCTGCACACGTCCTCAGATTCCTGTGTTGTTACTTGTATGGACAGCACCTGTAATCCTTCGCATGAGGCTAGAATGACACATCAGTGTGATGATTGGGTTCCAAAAAATATAAGCAGTTTACAATCCTTATTTCTTGGTGTGCAGTCTAAATGCTGTTGTTTCTTTACATCTGGGTTTTACTTCCATAATGCCACAAGGTGGCCTCCCCATAATACAGCATTATCATCACATCCTTCTCAGAATGAAATATGAAGTATGCTTTTGCTTTACTGCAGTGTTAGTAATAGACCACCACAAAGTGACATTCTTTTCTGTGTGTTTCAGGCTCAAGAAGCTTACGTGTTGTGTAGAATTGGTTCACATGTGACAGGAGGTCAGAGCAACACAAAGCAGCTGCAAGCACTTCCATAGGATGTTCTACCAGAGAGAAGCTTGTGCAGGAACCAAGCGTGTGACACGCTCACAGAGCAGGTCTAGAAGTTGTCTGCCCTGCAGAGATCTGGGAAATCCTGCATCCAACATGTGAAGGGCTGCAGTAATTCAGGCAGCATTAAGCAGTTGCTTAAATTATGCTACAGTTACTTCTGTGCTAGAAGACCTGAAGAAAGTAAGGCCAAAAGCAGCAGAGATCCTCTCTCTGGCTGGAAGTTAAACCATTTCTGGTCACTCAGAAAGCTGATGTGGGTTTTCTAGGAGGTGAATGACCAAAGCCCACCAAAGATTGATTTGCACTATTTCAAAGCTTGCTGTTCCTTAATTTTTTTGGGGGGGGTGTGGGGGAGGGTGGGGAGAGCTTTATTTTACACAATTTATAATGGAACTTAAAAGTATTACAATGCAAGTGGAATTGGAATAGCAATTTCTAGATGACAAACACTTTCTTTGGTGTATTAAAAATTTTACAAAAGCTATTACATTGTGCACTATTAGCAAATCTTTATTCAAACTAAGTAAGAAAAGTAGTAAAACCTGTGAGCTCACAGTATTTGACAAAGCAAAAGGAACAAAGCTGGGTCTTAAACTCCTATCCTAATTTACAGAAAAAATTGCAGTGGCTCTGAACTGAAGTGAATCTTCAGCAGTAGATGTAGAAACCTTTTTCTTTTAGACACAATCTGTCCATTTTTGAGAAACTGAGAACTGTAACTCTTCTTGGTTTTAAGTTCATCTGCACACACCTTTCTTGTACAAGGCTGGCATTTGAGATACATAACACTACATATGCACAGCTGATACCTAAATAAGTTTATCAAGTTGCTACTTCTTGGAAATTCAACACTTAGAAGAATAACTGTTGGTGACATTTTCCTACTGTTTTCTTTCAATGTGTTGACCTGTAACTCTCCTGTAACTCTTTTCAAGCTATGGTTGAAACAAGCAACTTTTGTTCTTCTGTCCTTCAGTCTTTGCCTTGTTCCTCTGAATAATTTGGAGATGCATTACACCTCAAGCTAAATATGAATCTTGTTTTTATCTTTAAAGCGCATTCCTATTTGTGTGGGTTTTTATACTGAATCAGGCTGTGCAAGTAAAGACACGCCTTAATGAGCCTGAGTTTGTACATGTACAGAGAACTGCTCAAATGTCCCACAGTGGGGAACTGCACACTTTATCTATCAGTAATCAATGGCAAAGAAGCTCATTTTCTATGCGTTGTTACATTGCTATTCAGTGTGTTAAACAGTTTCATCAAAGCAACATGATTAACAGCTTTGCAATAAGAAGTAGTTCCTGTTTGACTCAAATATATTTGTTATACTGGAGGTAAGGAAGAGTCCTATGGGAGTACAGTGATTCCATCTATATTATATCAATACCTATTTTTTAAACTTTAATAATTTAGCCTGATGCAGGATTTTCTAATTCTCAAATAAGCACTGTGGGGTTAAATGAAATAATTTTAAAATTTATAATACTAGCATTATCATATAAAGTATTTCACATTGCAGCATAAAGTTTTGTACTTTCCATAGGATTCATGGGTTTGGAAGCCTATGTTTCCTTCATCCATTTTTTGAGCTAAATAAAAATGGCTCACTTTTCTATTTCTCATACATTTTTGGAAGAAAATAATAGCTTAAGTGACCTTGCAATACTTTTTCCTCCCTCTAGGTACTTGCTTACATTACTTGTAAAAGTATTGTAAATGTATTTGACAGCAGGCTCCCTCTGGGAAGCTCTGTATAATGGCTGGTAAAATCCAGGGCTCACTGGAAGTAGTAGCTTTGCCACAGATAGCAAAAGTCCTGAATTTAACTTTGTGCTTTGCTTTTAGATTCTTATTTTAGGTAAATAAAGTAACTATGATCTACTGAAAGTGTGTTACAGGATTTAATTTGCTTTTATTGTCTCCTGCAAGCCTGAAGAATTCAGCAAAGCATCTTAAAGCTGCTGTTCATTCCAGGTGACAGAGACTCTGCTGTCTAGTTTAGAATTCCTGCTTGCAAGTGTAAAGGTATGTTTTTAGATATTGACATATCAAAATATTAGGAGGAGGAAACAAAATCAAGTAATTGCCAGGACTGCTTTGTTTTCATGCAGAAGTTGTGGAGATAGGTGGGTGGGACAGAGAGGGGAAGAAACACTGCATAAACTCTTAACAAAAACATACATTGCACTGAGTTCCCAGGTAAGACCTGTCTAGAAAAGAAACAAACAACCTAAATCAAACCCACCACTCTGCTCATCTCTGAAAAGTGATAATGTTATTTAATGTTCTATCCCTTTGTCCATAAAATAGTGTGATGCTCAATGAAAAAGCAGCTGGACCTCTGAAAGGCTGCAGTGTAGCTACGTGGAAGAGGAGCATTCTTCAGCCAGGCCACAGGGAGCTTGAGCTCAGGTGAACCACCAGCAAGTCCCACTGCAGGCCTTTACACAGCCCAGTATCTGCCTGGACAGTCTCTGTGGCAGACGAAACATAAGGAGATTAGAAAGTCTGAGCTTGTGCATTTAAAATTAGAAGATTCTCCTTGTAATACAAAGCACACAGTCACATCTTAACCTAGAACAGGTGCATACAGGAAGGAAAAACAGGTTCTTTTATAACTGAATTGTAAACACAACTTTAGATGAGAGTTTGGAACATCTTCCAAGGGTAGTTCAGCTAGGAAAGAATCCTACAAAGGGTTCACCAAAAGGGTCTCTTAGCAGAGGTGATGCTGTGTCTGAAGCTCACAAAGAGATCAGGGAGCAGTGCTGCAGCTGCTCCACACGTGCCACAGCTCTGCAAAGCTGACTGCCGGCAGTGCCATGAGGAGAAGGAGCCATGTGTATGAGAGAGTAGCTGTGACTGAGGCTGGATTCAACCCATCCTTAAATCAGTAACTGCTGCTTACCTCCCTTTTATTTCACCACTAGATGTGGGAACAAAAAGTAGGTCTTGCTGGAGCCATCTGACTCAAATTATTTCTTCCTCTCACTTGAGTCTCTCATTGTTGAGACCATGAAGTTCAATTATATTGTTGCAAAGCCAGCACAAATGATATTTTCATCAAAAACCATACTGCTCCCAAACACCAGTGAAGATATTATTTTGGACTATTGAAATCAGTTCAAGTTCTGAATGCATTTCCTGGCCAAAAGACAACCTCATATAAATGCCTGAAAAATGAGACAATTACGCTAAACCAGAAAAACGTGGACAGCAGAATCTTGGAGACATACCTTAGGGCTAATGGATAGAAACTTCTCTATAAGGTAGGAAAAATATCATAGGGTGAGTAAATACCACAAAGGAACCACAGACAAATCAATTTTGTCAGAAAAAGAGTATGAATGAGGATACTAAGATCTGTAGATTAATGATTTCTCAATACAGAAGCCTATTACAATCAAGATTTAGATTTGGTGAGTTTACAAAGGAAGAGAGGTCTTACATTTCCTTTCACCTAAGCAGAATCCTTGACATCAGAACTGTTTCAGCCAAACTAACTGTTTCAACCAAACTAAACTTAAAGGAATCACCAGAGGCTAAATACTCATTTTCCAGAGCTCAGAGAGAACTATCAAGTAAGAAAGCATCAGAAGTGTGTATGCCAAATCTTGCAAACAGAAACGCTGAAATATGCCTCACTAGTCCCTAAGGTAAAAGCTGAAGCTAGCAAGCTGCCAGTTGTGAAGAAAAGCTCCAAGGGCGTTCTCCTCTTATTTACAGCCCTTCAGAGTAAGGTGGCTGAAGTCATAAACCAAATATTCACTTAGAAAGTAAACTAAATCATGGTGCACTAACCCTAAAAAATCCCCAACAATTTGTATTGTCAGAGACTCCTTGCTCAGAAAGGCATTATGTCCTTGTTTTAATGAAAAATGGAGAACAGCATCTGTTGTCATTTGGCTGCAGCACTACTTTGTGCTGGAGACAAGTGAATTCTAGTTTTTTTTGGTTTGGTTTGAGTTTTGAATTGCTGTTTATGGTTTGGTGGTTTTTGCTGGGTCATTATCATGTCTGTCCCATCCCTCTGTCCCCCCCCCTTCCTGGATTTTAGCTTTAGTAGCAACCTTCTCTGTTCATCTGGAAAGCAACTAACCTGCTTTTTGAATCAAGAACTGTGAGGTGGAAAGAACACCTCTAGAGATGTTAAGGGACATGCCACCACTAGAAGCATAAATGTATTGAAGTGCAGAGGAAAGGGCAAAAATTATATTTCTGCACAGAAATGAATGCAAATGTGCTTATACAGCATTTTATGAACATAACAACACATCCTCACTCTACCCAACATCCTGATTATTTCGTGTTATCAGAAAACTGTGAAAGACATAAGCTTGTAAAAATGAAAATTCAAATTGGCACCAACCAATTTAAAGAACTGCACTCAGAGGGGAAGGCAAGATGGGTGAACAGGAAAAAGTCCCCAGTACAAACCAACTCACCCATAAGCAGCAGGATTTCTCCCTAGCTAGTCACCAGCCTGCCATTTGCAAAGATTCAGAAATGTGGGCATTTCTAATTAATAGCCAGTAGAATATTGGTAAGGCATTCATGTTTAAAAAACATTTACACGCACACAAACCCTCTTAATACAACAGCTTCATCTTAAATATCATAGTGGCCTCCACAGTTGCTCTGTGCAGGGCACAAGCCTAAGCCTCTGAGTTTTCACAGTTCAATGGCACTAAGTTGTTTTGTAGTGAGAACCTGGAAGACCTGAGGGACAAGACATCACTTGGGAAACTAGGTGTGCCAAACATGAAGGCATTTTATTCTCACTTGGATAAGTGACAAGGATGTAGAGCTGGAAATTCAGCCAAGCAGATGTGCCCCAACACGTCAGAGGGGTGGAAAAGCAGCAACTTGTGAGGGAAGATGACTGCTCTGTGAGCATCAGCTCTCCAGCCTTCCTTTCTGAAGTGCCCCACTGCTGTGGATTAGGCAGGCACACAGGACTGGAAAGACTTTCAGTTATCATCATACCTCAATCTCCCAACAATCACAGGCACACTTTTCAGGTAATGGGAATTTTTGTTCTGTATCCTAAACCCTCCCCCTACACTGACACCCAGGACAGCACACATTGGCTAGTCTGGATTAGAATGGGCCTGTGTTCAAGCCCTGTAACCATTACTAATGCCACCACTCAGAGGACAGTAGTTTTAGAGGTACCTCTTGCAGCACTACCCCATCACCCATCAACCTTTTAACAGATTTAGAAAACTCCCTGTCTGCCTTCTTTATTCAAAAACACCTTGACTGTAACATCTTAAAAGAAAAAAAAAAAACGCTCTAAGAAAATTTATGTGATGACAGTTGCTCTGGTGGGCAGGGTTCACTTCACAACGAGCTACTCTGCTTATTCTTATGCTAATGCTGGCTGCTGGCACAGAATTACTCCAGAATTAACACTCCCATCAATCACCACTCATTTTGGCTGATTAGAAAGTCAAGCTTTTTCAACTTAGCAAAACACAAGGCTGAGAACAAAACTTGCCAACTATTTCTTTAGTCCTGCTTTGCTTTACTGCTTCACCAGTAATAAGTTAGATCTTACAATGTTGAAAATCAAGTTTTATCATTACTTGTACCGTGATGGTTAATTGTATTTTTGTAATTTGCTATTTCCTGCAGCTGGAACACGAGATGGCAGAGTCATCCTGAAATTAACTAATGCATCAAGGTTTTTTTTTTCTTGTTCAGTCAGAAACTTGTTAATAACAAAAATTTTAAGCAAACACACATAAATACTTATGCCTTTAAGCTTCAAGACAAAGTACTATTAGCAGGCCTAGAAAGTATTAAGAGATTTCTGCTCTCCAAACCAAACACACAACAAATAGCTCCATTCTGCATTCATTGTAGCAATTCCATCTGAATGGAAAGAGCAGTTATAGGTTCTTATGGCCAAGAATTGTTAAGACTACAACTCCCCAATAACCCATCATTCCACGTTTATCTACCCTGAGTAGCTAACAGGACAGCTGATTCGCTTGAGAAAAGACAATAGTAATGAAATGTGCACTGTCCTAACAGCTGCCTGTATTCGTGCAATTTCCCCATTTAGAACCAAATATGCCATAGTATTGCCCCCTAAAAATTATTTCACTCTTGCAGAAAAGAAGTTTGTCTCATGCAGAAGAGCTGTAATGAAAGCCTGTTATTACGAAAGACAAAAAGATCAGCCATTTTTCTGAAGGTGGAATACTTACTGCACTAAGTCTTTAAATCCATAGAATATCTGAAATGCATGGAAGTGGCAACTGCAAGATCCAAACATAATTTGGGCTTTTTGAAATAGAAGTTCAACAGATTCAATTTGAGAAAGAGACATCATAAATTACAAGAGCTATTTTAAACTGTCTACAGGCCACTCTAAAGTATACTAGGGTACATATGTATTTCAACACTTAAACACCTGTAAGAACAGGCAGTTTTGGAATGTAACTTTATCTTGATATTTAGATTTGGGTTAATTGTTTCACAATATACATAGTACTTATGTAAAAAAGGAAGTTTCAAAAATACGATTACAGTATCAGTACAGTCCACTAGTTCTGTTTATTTCAAGCCTATACACACAGAAAACAGCCTCCTTCCCAAATCCACAGAAAACTGTTATTCACAGAACTGTATTACAAGAAGTCAGAAGCATATATGTAAAAGCATTTTATCACATTTTGGCATCTATCACTTTCCAAAGGGGATTCAAATGGTTCTAAGCACTTAAATGAAAGAATAAGGGAACAATAAAAAGATGGGAAAGATAAATGTGGTGTCCTTGTGTTTTGTTACAGCAAAGAACAGATGTTTGAGACTCCAACACTTAGTTGCTCATCTACACTACAGCACTCAAAGTAACGATAGCCTGAATTGAAGCAGTGATCCGTATGAATCACAACCACTATGGAACACATTCAAGCTGAAAGTAGCAGATCTCATTTTACAGCAATGATCAGCAGCCACAATCTACACAAAGAGATATACTACAAAACTCCCATGAGTACAGACACAAAAATATTCCAGGTCTGCAATAGTTGAACACCATGTGGATATTTCCATTTTATCCCTTTAAGGGACAGTGCTACACCGCCTGCCTCCCTTATGGCAGATATAGTACTCAATGCCAGAAACAAGAACAGAAACAATACTGCAGCTACGGTTATTTAGAATGAAAGCACTTTATTTTTTTCCAACCAAGTTCAAAGTCAAACTTAGAGCTGTGAGTGCACACTTCAACTGATAGTTATTAACAAAATTTGCGTGAAAGGTTTTAAAGATGCTTCAAATTGAATAATGTTAAATAGCTAGCCCTGTGTTTTGTCTAGAATTCTCTTCCCCTCCTCACTTCTAACCAGACACACTCTTAGTATATTTAAAGTAGATGAGCAATAAATAACATCATTAAGTGCTAAAGAATAAATGTGGAAAGGGGAGAAAAATAGTTGCAATCTTTTCATTCTGAGACATAAAACAAGCATTTAACTCAAGGAATAAACATAAACTGTTTAAAGAAGGATAACATGAGCATGAATAACACAAGCACACTCAATCTATTTTCTCTGTGAACCTTTATCTTAGCCTACAATGATTAATGTGTGTAGGATGGTAGACTGAAGGCAAAAATTAGACTATACTGTCTGGCTTTTAACAAAGCTATTAAAAACTGCTTCATTTTTTTCATTCACTAATGCAACATCAGCTCGATATAAAGATCCTCTCAAAAGAATCAACTGCTTTCATAAACTTTAGCATTTGCATTGTGCAAAGCTGGAATAACTTCACACCAGTACCCTAATTTGCATGGTTTTGTATTCTGAAATAGTTACTATGAACCACCAGTTTCACTTTGCACCAAAAAACTAGGCACAAAAAACAGCTGCAAATCTCCCCACTAAGACAGGTATTCAGTCTTCTGCAGAACTGGAAGATCTGGCAAGATGAACTGGCAAAAGCAAACACTTGCTAGTCCAAAATGTAAGCTTCACACAAGATACTTTCAAGTTTCCACACACAAGAATGTCCACTCTTTCAAGGAAAAAACCCAAAAAAAATCACAAATTGGCACCGTAGCATCCATCTTTAAAACCTTTTATCTCTTCAATGCAAAATGCATAGACATTTAACTTACCTACTTCAGATGCCAGAAAATGAAAATACAGCCTGCTTTATAATGCAGTGGGGCTGATGTCACCCAGCATAGGGCATGTGTACTTTGTCCTTTCCTACTCTCTCATCCCTCCTGCAACTCAATTATTAAAACTGCAGCCTCTGATAAAGCAACCTACAGGAGGGAAAAAAGGATTTTATTTATATCTCACCACATAGGG
>VYXF01002162.1:1201919-1254083 GCA_013397295.1 Polioptila caerulea | reverse complement strand
CCCAGGTCCCTTTCTGTGGCACTGCTTTCCAGCCTCTCATTCCCCAGTCTGTCCATCCATCCAGGATTGCCCATTCCAGGTGCAGAATCCAGCACTCTCCCTCGTTGAACTTCATATGGTTGGTCATTGCACAGCCCTCCAACGTGATGATGTCACCGCAGGGCCTCCCTGCCTTTGAGGGAGTCAGCAGCTCCTCCCAGTTTTGTACTGTCTGCAAGTTTGTTTAGTATCCCTTCCAGTCCTGTGCCCAGCTCATTAATTAAGATGTTGACAAGCACAGGGATGAGGATAGAGCCTTGGGAATCCCACTGGTGACAGCCTGATGTCACCTGATTCACTATAACCCTTTGCACCTGATCCATGAGCCAGTTGCTCACCCATCACATGATGTGTTTGTCCAGCTGTGTGCTGGACATTTTGTCCAGAAAGATACTATGAGGAAAATTATTGAAAACTTTGCTAACTATAAGCAGTAAGGCCTTTCTGTCCTGGCTCCTCTTGTGTGGAAGCAAACATGGGATATATTCTTTGCTGGAGGTGGTATCCTTATTTCATTGAGGGGCTCCTGAAAGAGAATGACACTACTTTTCCATCAGAAGGAAAGCATCTAGCCTCCGTTTCAGGTGCAGATGAAAGGCTGCCAAGGGGAGGAAATAAACAGTATTTCACTATCATCATTCCCTTTTTCATCCAAAACACCCTGGTAATGAGTAATGCATTCTTATTTCCAGTTTAAATTTATTCACATCCTGCTTATTCTTCTAGTACCAATATTACCCTATAATTTAAACTCTCACTTACTATCATAGCCGTTTGCTATAAGAGAATAACATAAGAGAGTAATTTCATCCTCTCAACTATTTCATTTCACTCACCTAACAGTCTTGGTCTCCCACTGCAGGATAGATATTCATTTTTTTTGCTCGATCACCTTAAAGTCACTTTTACCTAAATTTTTGCAGATGTTGCAGTTTCTACCCTGTGTGCAGAGTGTTTAATATATGCATGGTTTTACTCATGTGAGCAGATGTGGATATCCAGGTACATGTGCTCACTAAGGGTTTCTAAAAGAATATTTTCTTTGAGCTGTGAGTGCTGATGGAAACTTTTCAAAGGAAACAGATGATGCTGTTTTAGAGAACAGGACAACTGGCAGATAATGTACACTAAAGAAATGTTTGGGTTTTCCAAAACAGATCTTCCCCATGAAGTCTGTCAAGAGCACATAGTTTATACCAAATAATTTTTAGATTATTGCCAGCTAAATGCAGTTTGCTTCCATGTGGATGCCAGACAGTGACAGAAATGGAAGCAGTGCTACTTGTGCTCTTATGCTTAGCTTTAAAGGGCAGCATAACTGGTTTGTCCAGTCAAGGTGCCAAGCATAATAATATTTTTATTACTGGGCCCCATTATTAAAGACCTCTTCTGAAAATAAGGTGTTCTGCAAGTCCACAGAGGGGTCAAATTTTGTAACGAAAATGTAATTTCTGTCAAGGGCTCAGTTCTGTTTTCAGAAGCACACAAGCTGTACTAACCCTAACCCTAACCAATTTTATTTCTTTTTCTGTCTAACTTTCTTTCTTTTTCTCTCTGTTTGTCTATGAGCAGCAGTAGAAACTTTCAGGCTCCTGGGGAATAAAAAAACCCCAAACTTTAAATATTGATTAAAAAAAAATAAATTACTCCCCAGGAGCCAGAAAGTTTCTACTGCTGCACTGGACATATATCTTTTTCTTCTTTTTATATATAGTATATAGGGTCCATAATTAGTGCTCCAGATGGGAATAATAATAATAACTTACTGGATTCACCATTCATACTCCCACCTGGAACACTAATTAAATTAGACAATTAACTAATTAGATAACTAATTAGCCAATTGGATAAATACTTAATTAGGTAATTAGCCAATTTTTTGCCTCAGCACTGCGCCGATCACTCATCCTGAGGCCCACCCCTAACACAAGCCCCGCCGCCGGCTCCGCCCAGTCCCGCCCCCATCGCATCATCATCGGGTTAGCGCCGGGCTTGGGGTAAGAGTTCTGGTTAGTGTTATGGGTTAGCTTCAGGGTTGGGGTTAGGTTAGGGTAAGGGGTTTGGCTTTGAGTCAGGGTTAAGGTTGGTTAAGGTTAGGGGTTAGATTTAAGGTTACAGTTTTGGGTAGGGGTAGAGGTTTGGGTTAGGGGAAGGGTTGGTGTTCGAGTTATGGTCAGGGTTAGGGATTAGGGTTAGAGTTAGTGGTTAGAGGTTAGGGTTAGTATTTGGTTTTGCTTAGGGATAGGGATTACGGTTAGGCGTTAGGGTTAGGGGCAGAGTTATGGCTTAGATTTAGGGTTAAGGTTAGTATTAGGGGTTAGGGTTAAGGTTAGGGTTAGGAGTAGGATTAGCGTTAGTGTTTGGGTCACGGATCAAGTTAGGGTTAGGGTTAATTACAGGTTTGATCAGTTCTGTCTTCCAGATTGTTTTCCTTGCAGTTATCTTGAACTCAAAATTATTGTTTTCATGTCACCTTCACAAATGTAAAAGTAGTTTCTCTGGCAATTTAAAGTGTAAAGAAGAAATATTAATAGTAACGGTGGGTGCAATACAGAAATCTGTTGTGTGCAAATTAGCAACTTGAGTGTGCACCAGAGGAAAGTACTTATGGAGAGGGCAAAAGAAAATGTGGATGATAGCATGAATCCATTTGCTATGACTAGTACTCCTGTTCTTAGCTGATTATGGCACTCAATGTGTATAGTTAATATCAATAATGTGATTCTTTTCTTGAAACCTGCAAAAGGGAGTTGCGTGATGGTATTTTCTTTGTATGATGCCTACTCAGTTTATTTCCAGATTGCATTTTCTCAAACAGCCTACTTGGATTTTCTACTTTTCCTCATATTTTTACTGCAGAGGCTTTTCTTTGCCTCTAGACGTTGCATAAGTTGTGCTATCTGAATTGATGCTGCAATTTTACCAGCCTGGCTTCTTTTTCATTCTTCCTTAGGTAAAAATTAAAGTTAATAAAATATACTGACGTTTATGGATCTTCTCCCTGATGTGCCCAGTAGATGCCTGGGATGTGCAGTGGGTGGGATATTTGAGGGGGCCAGTAGTTACTCCAAGACTATTAACTGTTTAATATTTCGCCCACAGGTTGGAGACAGGATGGCTCAGGCAATTGGTAATGGGATAAAGCTTTTCACCTCTGAATTGCCAACTCTTGGCCAGATTAGTAGGACAGGATATTTCCACCATCTGGTGTCTGGTCAGTGACCCATATGAGGGAAATCAGTAGCCATCCCTGCTACTGGTTAACAGCTTTACAATTAACGCCCCCTCACCCCCCAACACAAACTGTGTGAGAATATTGCCCCACAAACAGCTCCAAATGAGCACGAGGACTAAAAATCACTCTAGAAACTTGATGATCAGGACTCAGCACACTGAAGGGAGTGTAGGAAAATTTGCCAGCATGAGTTGTCAGGGGATGCTGTTTCACTAGGAATACTTTAGAGAAAGCTAGTTTTTTAGACAGCCAGCAACTGATGATTCTTGGCTGAAAATAACAACAGCTTGTAAGGAAAGTAACTTGATTTTTCTGTGATGCAGAAAAGCTGAACTTCAAAAGGCAAATATCCACCAATAATATTTCTTGTCGGCATATGATGTCAATACTCAAATAGGGTGAAAAGGATGCTCTATTAAAATGTGTAAAGTTTTTGCAATCTGAGATAGGTTAGCAGATTTAATGAATAAAGAATTATGAATCAGTGTGCCGTATTGAAATTATTTGTAACAGCGCTCCTGGACACTACATTTCCTATTTTAGAAATACGGCCAGGTGAAATTATAGGATCTGTGAACTTGGCTAGCGTCTGAATTCCTGAAGTTTTCTGAAGCAGTACTCTGTCTGAATCAAGAAACACAACTTAAATAGTACTTGAGAGAGAAAAAAAGCCTTCAAACTTTAATATTAAAAACAATTCTCATATTGAAAATTGCTGTTTTTTATTATGATATTTTATTTAAATATGGAGATAATAAACCCATGCTAACCAGTTTAGGGCTTTGCCTAACGTTCCTGAAACACAACTAGGCTTCTAGGGTGATCACTTTGCGAGAAACTGAACACCTAGGTCTTGATAAAGAAATTTAAGGAAATGTCCGAAGAATTTAGTGTGTGCTAACCTATTTGGTTTTGTTGGAGGTCCGGGCGAGCGGGAACCTGCTGCGATCCCGCCGCCGCCCAGCAGGGGGCGCGCCCGGCCCCGCCCGGCCCCGGCCCGCCCCAGNTTAGTGTGTGCTAACCTATTTGGTTTTGTTGGAGGTCCGGCGTCTCGCCGGCAATCCCGCAGTTTCAGACCCACGGCGCGGTCCCGCGGCGAGCCCGGGCGAGCGGGAACCTGCTGCGATCCCGCCGCCGCCCAGCAGGGGGCGCGCCCGGCCCGGCCCGGCCCGGCCCCGCCGCAGAGCGCCGTCGTTTTTGAAACCCATTTTCAAAGCTGATTTCAAACCGCATTCTCTTTGCACGGCTTTGCTGAAAGTGCCGCTATCTTGTATTTGTGAGTGACTGTTTCACAAAACACCCTAGCCTTTTTATGTCCACTGTTATGGTTACCTTGTCATTTTTTTCGTCATGAGCTACGGATTGCTTGGGCATCACAACCCTTGAGTAATTTTTGTTATCCACAATATTCAAGAAACAGACCCTGAAATAACTATTAACAGCTTGTGAGGGCATTAGGCTTTTAAAATAAACAAGCTTGGCTTTGTAAAATGTTGTAACTCAGGGTAGCATTAGGTAAAGATTGGAATTCTTTTTGCGTGTGTATGGCAAGATTTTTCAGATTTCAATAACAGGCTGTAGTGGTTTGTGCTATGGTTTGTACTTTGGGATTTCTCTTTCATAAAATCCACGGAATACATTCTGGGATACAAAGAATTTGGCTGAGACATCTCACCTCAAATATGTGCTTTTTCTGTTATATCTTCAGTCTCAGAAACATACAGCTGTTTTGGAAAGAATCTTTGTCTCTGCAGACAGCTAATGACTGGCAAACAAATACAGCAAAATCATGTTGCATTCAATTGCACCTATTTTATTTAACAATTCTTGTTTCAGAAATGAGTGACTGTAATATCACTTTTTGTGCTGCTGTCTATACCTTCATTCCCTTTAATTTAATTTATTTATTTCTCCCTTTAATCCCTCCATGTCCTTAAATCCTTTGGTTCAGCCTAATCCTTCAAATCCTATAATTACTCAAACAAAGCATTTTAACCTTGTGGCCTTCCTGGACTCTTGTCTATTGCTTATGACGTGTAGGTCTTGCTTGACTAATGATGTTTACTGCTGCATTTTCTTTCCTAGGATACTCAAGGAAAATTTCATGCCACATAGCTCCCATTTATAGCAGGGCTGAGTGTCAAAATATTACTAGGAGCATTGTAAAAATAGTAATGGCTGCCTTCCACTCTTAGAACAATTGCTTCTTTTAGTCAGAATTTATAGTTGACCTTGGTGTAATCCCAAATAATTAATCCCAGTAAAGCCTGGATTTTGATCATTTTGATTTCAAGTAACTATTCCCAAATTCTTTGTGTCTCTTCAAAAATGTTTTTTTGCATACTGTGTAAGGTGTAAAACCAGTTTAATTCAAGCATCTACGAATGACTGCACATGATGACACTATGTTGGTTTGCTTGAATATTTGTCTAAACACTTATTAAACCCACTATAATAATTTTATTAGAAGATTCTGAATATTAGGATGAGGATGCTTGTTTATGGTATTTATAATTTTTCCTGGAAGGTGTTTTGTAAAGAAGCAGTCATACTTTTACTTATATCATTTATTTTAATTTTTGAATTAAATTAATTAAATTAAGCCGGGCTCTGGCTAAAATTAACAAGTAATTTTGTTAACAGGAATGATATTTAAAAAGATAATGAAGAACAATTTTATATAATATTATTAAGGGGAAAAGGAAATAAAGACATGGCAGGAAATTTTAGAAAAAAGCTGCAAATTTTAATGACCTACAGTACTGAAAGAACATGCCCTGTTGACAATAGTGAAAGCAAATGATAATGTCATAAAGGACTGGGTTTTACTGAGGTCTAAAAGTGCAATGGAGAAAAGAATAAAAAGGCAGAAAGATAAGAACAAAAAGATACCAGAGTGGTACCAAGAAGAGGAGTACCAAATTAAGCATGTGAAAATACAGGAAACCAAATACTTTGAATGTGAGTAATAGAAACAAATTAGCCTGAAGGAATAAAGGAACTATATATGTGTATTTGTGAATTTTCTATGTACTTTAAATTATTAATAAACATTGTGATTCTAGCTGAAAAAACCCCACAATCCTGTTTTCAACATTAAGCACCTGTGTTACCAAAAAGTTCTAAACTGTTTTGAATGTTTTAAGTAGTAAGAAAGATGCGTTTCTTTGGAGGCAATGATAAAAAGAAGAGTCATGAAATCTGCAATTTTATTCTGTGATCAGCTGTTCCAAAGCTGTTGTGGCGGTACACATGCTTATAAAGGGATGCACATCGATATCTTGAATCCTGCAAGCTCAAATAGAGGGAGACTCTCCTTGTTACTGTTTTTATGAACTGTGAGCAAAATTTCCCTAACCACTGTTTGAGCCACAGCCTCTGGTCCTCCCCTCTGTGCCTTTTATGTACAGTTAATTTGTCGCATGTTTACCAGATGTACATTGAGTGATTTTTTAAAACACATACACATTACTTTAACCTGCCTAAACAAACCATGGAAGCATTTATGAAAATATGCTGCAATGACTTTTAGGCACCAGAGACTTGCACATCTGGGCCTGACACAGATTTATGGCTTCACCTTTTCCAACATGTCTCTGAAAGAGGTTCTGCCTAAGAAAATATGAATTCTATTTATAATGCGCACTAAGCTCAGCTGGAAGCAACAGAATACCTGGAGCTATTTTCTCAATATGATTTCTTGGGAGAATATTTTGATATTGAGTAACCGAGACTAAGCTATTGAAAATATAATTGGTTCATAAAACAGTTTTTAAAAAATTTAGAATAATCAGATTCCTAAACTCACTTTCCTATCTCACACCAAAAAGGACATAATTGCAGGTACAAGAAGGGGGAACAAACATGGTAAGATAGAGGATGAGGAAAAAAATTCATTTCTGGAGAAGAGACATTGAAAATACTTGTATGGTACAATTTGTGGAGGAGACAGGTAAGTTCAGATTTCCCCCCAGTGAACACAATGAGAGCAGAGCTATCTCATGGCAAAGCTTACTAATTTCTAATTAATGAGGAACATTGAGAAAGACACAATACCCAGCACGCATTTCTTGTATTCCTCAATATAATTCAATGGTTAAAGACACTATAAAGCAGCACTTAAAATGCAGCTGCGTGTCAAAAGGTGTAGGTAGAGATAATACAGGTTTGTGGGGTTTTTTGACCAATCTACAACTGTTGGAAAAACAAGGATGTTTTGGGACATGCAGAGTTTTTGTGTATGTGGACCAAGTAAACAAATATCTGTATGAGCTCAAATTACTTGTGCAGTTGAGTTCACCTCTGCAGGATGATCCTGAGAAAAAATTGCACAATATGATGATAAAAGAGAACAGTAAAAAAGTTAAAAGAGAAAGTAGAAATGTTGCAAATACTTAAAATTTAAGGGAAAATATTTTAATTGATAGTAATGTGACAAAAATGCCACCATCTTAATTCTGTTGCCAGACCCCTTATTTTCATCTTTCCTTTAGCATTTGTGACTGCTGATAAAAATGCTGTATATTCACTGAAAATACCTGGACACTACATCGCTTGACTCTTTAAGAAAATTTGTGGTGACTGCAATATCTTTGAGCTTGCTGTTGCTTGCCTGAAATTATTACAGCTGTGAAGAAGGGCTGTAAGTGAAAGAAATCAATTTAAGGACCAGCCATACTTGTTTGCAGTGATCAGTATTGAATCCCTGCAGCCTTTCAGTAATATTCATAGTAGTCATTATGCACAATGAGCACCAGTAGTCTACCATAATTAGAGCAACAAAGCATCAGCCTGGTTTCTTCATTTTAGACCTGCTTCTTGATGTTAATCAGGAGTAATGCCTTAAGCAAACAAGTTCTGTCATATTTTCCTCTTTTCACTAAATATAAGCTACAGTACCTTAACATGCAGAATTATCTGTGTCTATTCTGCAGCTTAATCTTGCATGATCTTCATAGATTAATCTTACCCTGTCTTCACAGCTCTTTCATGTTGGTTAGATACCATCTTCTTATTATCTTTGTTGAAGCCTATCAAGACAAAAAAAGCCCCAAACACAGCTAATTCTTCAGGGAGTTTGGATTTGATGAGTTTTTAAACCTTTACTTTTTCCTGCAAGTTTAGGCTATGACATGAACACTTTACCACTTTACTAAATGGTATTTTTACAATTTAAAATCTGGCTCTATTTTTATCTTTTCTGTGTCTATTTATTCTTCGGCAGCTGCATTTTTCAGTATTTTCCTTTTTGGCTACAGTTTTTCCATTTTGGATTTTAAAAAGTCATATATCCAACTTGTAGGCTGAGATTTTTTCTTTAAGTAAGAGAAATCAGTCTTTCAGAAATCTGATTTAGTACTTTCACATTATAGGCTACGTATTCTCTTCTTTATATGCTTCACTTCCATGAGATACAGATTTGGAAGATCTGTGAAAAAAATTATTCTTTTTCCTCTCTCTTTCATTGTATTTTTAAATTTAATTTTATATATTTTTATTCTGCACCTGGTCCTATGTATCTGTCATCCTGATTTTCCCTGCGAACAGTAATGGAAGAGCTGCTAAGCTTTTAAGGGGATGTGTGGGAACCTCCAGATATTGTCTGCGTCTTGGATCATTAATTTATTTTGGTCTGTTGCTGTGAGATTCTTTGTAACTTTCTGCACTTAACATGAAGTGTTGCCTGCTCCTCATTCACATTTTAATATCTTGTTTTAGAGCGAGTTTAATGGCAAGGGAATTAAGGAATTGTCACATTATGGGATCTCAGATGACAGCTCAGTTCTTATCTATAATCATATTTTGCAAAGTTTTCATTCTTTTGAACATAATATTGTGGCTATTGATTGAAGAAAAGCTTTGTGGAGACTTCTAGAACTATTTCTGTGTTTTGCTGGTCCATTTAAAACATAAAGATTCAAAGCAGATAATTTCTGTCAATCATTGTTAAAGAGGTGGGGCATGTTTCCCTTCAGGGTTTTCTACTTGATGCTCTGGACTTCATAGGAGACAATTTTTCATAACTTAAGTAAAACAGCTATTCTCAAAATCAGGTTAAAATACATTACATAAGGTGTTATAAAACTGAAGTGGAATTAAAATATGAAATACAACCTAAAATGCTGTGGTTGAGAAAGTTTGCATCCAACAGTGACCAAAATAGTGTTCGGGTATTAGGCTACAAATGCGTATCCAGGCATGCAAAGAAAGGAGAGGCAAAGATAGGTTATTTTAACTGCAATACTGCAGTACCATGCCCTAACAATCTCATAACTCTCTCTCCTCCTGTGCCTGTACTGTTTAGTTTTTTTCTCACTTCCTTCAAAGTAGAAAAAGTTTATTTCTGGATCCAAGTGACCTCAGATATGTCAGAAAAAGGTCGCTATAACTCTAGTTTTGATTGTACTTTGCTTCTATGTCTGTTATTCTGCATCACTCCACTTGGTGTCTTCATGGACCGTAAATCTTTAAAAATAATTCAGAAGCCAGTTCCCTTTGAATCCAGCCTTTCGTTCTTCCCTTCTCTCCTGTGCACTTGTATTAACACACAGCTCATGTCTGACCCATTTGATGAAATTTAAAGGGGTTTACTTTGAAGACTTGGTTTTTTGTTTTCTGGAAGGAAGGTGACCTAGCAAATGAATAATTTTAAGTTGTAAATTAAGGTTAAGTGGTTAGCATGGAATAGCTTGGTTTTTGAACACTTTGAAGTTATTCTCCTTTACCTTCTCAATGCACACGTTCAGAAGGAATGCTGTTCAATACGTTAGTGTAGGTCAGATTCCCAAGTAAGGCAGTGGGATAGTGGAACAGCACGGGAAGAATGTCCCTGAGAAGAAAATCAGAGGAATGGAGTTTGTTGAGCCTGGAGATTGGATGCTGCAGTTTCAGTCTTCCAGTATTTGAAAGTGCAGCTGTGGTGGAGAGGGAGGTGCTTTCTTCTCACGACCAACGACAGGACAAGAGGCAATAGGCACAAGTCCTTCAGAAAAAAAGTCCCTCTGGACACAGGAAAGATTTTCTTCACTGTGGAAACAATAAACTCTGGAATAGTTGCTCAGAGAAATGGTGGAATGTTCCTCATCCTCACCTAAGAGCTTGGCTTGACAAAGCCCTGGGTAACCTAATCTAGATCCCAGCTTTCAGGAGCTTAGATCATCTTAACAGAAACTTTTCAACTTGGGCTATTCTATTTTTGCCTGGTTGTTCTTGTTACCTAATTTGTAAAGTTGAACATTGGAAAGAATCTGTCTTTAAGGAGAAAATTCTAATGTTGTTTTTAGCATGCCAGGGAGCTGTTGTGATGAGGACCCAAAGCATAGTGGTATACAATATAGGCATAAAGACATGCAGGAAGAAGACATACAAAAACAATATGATCTATAAAAAGT
Organism: Polioptila caerulea; assembly: GCA_013397295.1. Lineage (NCBI taxonomy): Eukaryota > Metazoa > Chordata > Aves > Passeriformes > Certhiidae > Polioptila > Polioptila caerulea. Next base: position 1,243,418 of record VYXF01002162.1, on the reverse strand, counting down.
CATCCAACCTGGCAAAGTCTTTCACAGGCTCCTTCTCCCATTTTGTGACAGCATCAGTTGCAGTGAATATCTTAGTTTCTGTGATTGTGTTAGAATGGAAATAAGCTTTTAAAACACTTCCCAGACTTTAGAAAGCCAGAGTAGTCACTATTCTCAGTGTTACTGGCAAAAGTGTCACTCTGCATGGGCCATCTCTTCTTCTGAGAAAACTGTAGAAAACTATTCCACTGAATCTTGGAATTCAAACATTTGATGCTTATAAAGCAATGAGATTTTTTGGTTTGCTTTATCAAGACAAAAATATTTTCATATGTAAGAGCTGCCTGGAGACCTGTGTGTCAGCTATTACACAAGTGGACTTCTTAAAAGTAAGTAGCTAAAAATATATGACAGCTAATATATTCAATTCTTGGTGTACCTTGAAATTGGAAAGCCAGGATAAGAAAGCCTGGAAGTCCTCAAAGAATGAGCATTTTTAAAGATCAAAGTGAATGAACATGTCCGTTTTCACTGAATTACTGAGCATCAATAGTGATAAAAAGATATGTCTACACTGCCTTTTTTGGTAGAGAAGACACTGCAGAGAATGAAGTATAAAGCATAAAACTGTAAGTAAAAGGGGAAAGGTTATATTTTTTAAAATTACACCACAGCAAATTTCCAGGGACAGTTTGGAAACCTCAAAAAGCAGGTGTCACTATGTCTTTTATGTAGCCACTTGCTGGTGTTTCAGATCTAGAACTCTGTGTTACATACCTTGGCTCCCTTTCACTCTGTGAGTTTTATATTCCTTCCTGTGTGGAATCACCACAGCTCCAGCAGGAAGGGAGGACATGCTAGAGTCTAACAGGGGAGGCAGAGCTCTGAGGCAAAGCTTGTAAATATTCTTATTAAGGTTGTAAATAGTTTCATTGTAATAAATCATAAATTAACTTACATGCAAGGCAGCAATGTTTAAGGAGGTAGAGTTTTCTCTCCAGGTCTTTGTTGGAATGCAAAGCTAGCTGCTGCTGCTGCTTACAATGAAAATGATCCAGTTTCTTTAGAGAAAGAAACCTACAGTCATGCAAGATTCTTCCCAATGCTTCCTCCTTTTCAGGTACTTGTGGGAAAAACTCAGAACAAATTAGTGATTTTGTTCATCAAAGTCCTGCTGGGAGTTGGAATAAAGAACTGTTCATACTGAAATAAAGGAGAGGTCTTTCAGTGTTATTATTCAATAGTAGGTTAGAATTTCATGCTTGGCATCTTTCATATTAAGTTTTTGAAAACTGGTCCTTAGCTGGTGCAAAAGTCTGTATACAAACATCTCTCATTCCTCTTGTTAAATGAATTTATATATTCTGTGTAATGTAAAGCAATTTGAAAATCTTAATTTATAATTTTTTCTTCTCTTACCACATCTTTATCATATAAGCAGACTTTTGTTCCAATTGCTTCAAGTACAGTTCTTGAGAATCTATAAGATCATTTAAATGTTAGAAGATTTGGGTCTGGGGCTCCATTTTTTTTTTTCTGTATTGAGAATTTCCAGGTCAATCTTGGTAATATAGAAATAAGGTGTAAAGGGTATGAGCTATTAATAGGTGCCACTGGTTCATAGCCATTATGTCAAAGTTAAGTTTGCAGATGCTCATGGAACCACCATTCCATGACCTCAGTCTCTGAAACAAGTTTAAAGCTCCACTTAAGCAATATCAGTAAGAAAGTGAGTCCTAAATTCTGTTAAATTAATAAGTATGTAACTGAGTAATGACTAAGGATTTGTTTACTATAGTAATTTATATTTTAGTAAATTGCAAAGGTGGTTTTTAAGAGAATTTTAACTGAAAATTTCTTGTGAAGCATAGTTTAAAACAGTGCCCATTTCGTTAAAGGCCTTGATAAAAATCCACAAAAATTCTCACTAACAGTCCAGCACCACATATAGTTTGCAGTATTCAGATTCTGCTTTTCGGAGAAAGTGATTAATCCCCTCATCCACCTTTTTATTCCATCTTTCAATACTATCTCAGGAGTGTACAGATATTACTTCTTTTCACCACATCTCTGCAAAAGGAGTGATTATTACCTTATTTAGCAAAGGGGAGACACAGATTTAAAGGACTGTGTGTGATCTCAATTTAAGATAACAATTAGTGGTGTAAGTCAATCACTCTTCAGACCCTGGCTGCCCGTTTTGCCAGCAAAAGGAAGCCAAGACTGAATTCTATGAACTACTGTGAGTCTTGGTATGATTTCTTCCCTGAACTCGGCATTAAACATTTCCTATGTTTAGACATGAGTCCCAATAAGGTAATAAGGCTGTCATCTAGAACATGCTCCCGGCAGTCTGTGAAATGCTCAGCTTAATTCACTTGTCAGCATTGCTCAGGAGTTCAGAAGTGTGATACGGGACGAGAATGAGCTTGAAGAAAAGACTATGTAGTTAAAGGCTGTATAATAACGCAGTCAAAACCAATGAAAATTCAGGCAGTTCCTAACTGTTTAGTGTTTGATTCTACACACAAATAATACTTTCTAAGTGGGTTTTTTAATGGATAATTTATTAGGTTAAAAAAGAGAATTCAAAGCCCTAATGCTGCATCACAGTGAAGCACAAGTCCCTTTTCCTGTATTTCTCCAAGTAACATTTAAACTCATTGATAAATTTAAAGTTTTCCAATAGGTGTAGAAGTCTTAAGAATATAAAATGTTTTACAAATATGGTGAAAATTTGTAGCAGAGTGGAGAAATGAGATCCCACTATGCAGTACTACTATGGAGTGATATGGTAGAGCAGAGCCGTTTTTGCCTTGTGTTGTGTCCTACATGTGTGTCAGAATGAAGTATATCTGCCAGAATAATAAAAATAAATAAAAAATTGAGTGAATATAATAATTTCTTAATTTATACAATTTCTTTATCTATGCAATCACATTTGCTAATCCAGTTTGTACCTTTACTGATCAAGTCTTGTATATACTAACACCATCTTTACTAACTCAATCTTCTCAATTTTTTTGTACTTGCACTAACATTTCTGCACTCATGACTTAAAATAAAAATATATTGCTATTTATATTTTCTCCATAATCGTGTATCTGGGTGTCTATGAAGAACATACTTAGAATGCCAGCATAAATCCATGTCTAAAAGGAAGGTGAGAATTTCTATGCTCAGTGACATATGCAATAGCAATAGAAACATCCAGAACCATAGAATACTTTGGCCTTTAAAGGCCAACTAGTCCAACACTCCTGCAAAGGGTAATCTTCTGTGGGTAATCTTGCTCAGAACCCCATCCAAGCAGACCTGGAATGGTTCCAGGGATGGGGCATCTACTACCTCCTCAGGCAGTCTGTTCCAGTGTGTCACCACCCTCTTTGTAAAAAATGTCTTCTTATATCTAGTCTAAACCTACCCTCTCTTAGTTTAAAATCATTACCCTTTGTCCTCTCTCTATAGGTCCAGCTAAAATGTCTGTCTCCATCTTTCTCATAGGTTTCCTCTGCATACTGGAAGGCTGCAATAAGGTCTCCCCAGAGCCTTCTCCAGGCTGAATAACCCTGATTTTCTGTCTGTCTCCACAGGAGAGGTGATAAAACCCTTGGATCATCTTTGTGGCCCTCCTCTGGACTTGCTCTAGCAAGTCCATGTCTTTCCTGAGCTTGAGTCTCACCAGAGAGGAACAGATCAGAAAGAATCATCTGCCTTGTCATGCTGGCCACGTGTCTTTTGATGCAGCCCATTAGTCCCCCATGAGCTAGCTTTCTGCCAGCTTTAGGTAAGCAGAAAATCCTGGGAAAGACATCTCTTTTGAGTGATAGGAGGAACTAACACTCTGAAGAACTATTAGAAGTGAAAGGTTCAATTGTTCAAACAATGTAAAACACGACAAGGCAACAGCCTCCTAAGTCCACTGCTTTTTCCTTTTCATTTTGATTCATAGGCTGGACAATTCCTGGGACTCCTGAAATTGTTGTGTTCAGTTTGATATTTCCTTATAAATTGTGTTTTATATGATTACCTGACCAACCTATGCAACAAGTATCTCTTTAAAAGTCAGTAGACATCTATGCAACACTGTATGGTGGAAAGTCAACTGGGACTTAAAAAAATATAAAGGCAATTACATTAATTTATAATGTGCAAGCAAACTCATCTGTTTTTTCCAAATAGATTTATATAAGCTAAATACAAAACTGTTTGCAGGAGACCTAAACTCATAAGCTCTGGAAATATTTAAGGATCACAGTGTAGCTTTTCAGATAGTGGTCAGGGAAGTAATCTTTATACAGCCTTCCTGCTTCCTGCTTAAAAAGTCTGTGCCTTTCTTCCCCAATTCCCAATATACATACATATGTACTCAAGTTTGGTTTGCAGAATAGAGAGATTAAGTTTTTTTATATAAGATTTTTATATTTTTGATGTTGTAAAATCAACAATCATCTTTCTGAGAGAAGAATTTAATATTTAATTTAAGGATTTCCAGCTCTTTCCTGTCGCTTTTCTGTCTCCTTTTCTTTTCTGCTGTTCCTTTTGTGATGACTTACTCTAACTTGTCTTTGAAATTAACAGCTCTTTCAAGGTGGATCATTGGGATGTTTGGCCAAGGGATTGCATTTTATCCACACCCTCCTCTTTATAGATTGATAAGATGCTTCTTCAAAGTAGAATGCATATCTATGATACAGTCAGGTACACATCACATTTTACATTTTTGTTTAAAATTCCAAATATTTTCTCATATTTAATCTGCAAAATCCTAAGGAATATCTCTGTGTGGAACAGAAATCAAAGCAATGATAAGGTCTGTTTTATAACATTTGCTATGGAAATGAAGTCATAAACACTTTTTAAACTTGGCTGGTTTTACAAATTAATTCACAAGGGATTTCATTTGGATTCCATGTAGCCAAAACAGATATGTTTTAATAGCAATAAAAGTTGATTATAGTGTGTTTTCTTGAACAAGCAGTTTTCATTGCTGTTTTGTAGTTGAAATAAACTCTGGTGACTTGCCTTGGAACATTTGAACACCTCTTTTGAGGCTAAAATGGTAGAAAGTCCTCTGAAATAATCTTTGATGTGGTTTTTCAAGCAGTGACAGGTCAGAGTGACTAAAGGGGACTTTCTATGGAGAAGTTAACGAGTCTTTTCCCATTCTACTCTCATTTACAGTCTGACTGAAATTCTAGGAATCTTACCTGTCCAGCTACTGCTTTTTCCATAAGTCAGCCCCCATTGCTACAAACAGCATGGGTTTTATAAATCCCTTTCATAATGAGATGTGTTGTGAAGTAGCAGAAATTTCTATTGTGAACTTAATGAACTTTACTGCCAAATCCATGGAGAAAAGACAGCAAACACAGGGAAAGAGCCAACACTTCTGACTCCATTGAATTTGTTAAACTTCATGTTCTACACAAGTTTTATGGGAATATTAGTATTTCTACTCATTAAATGACTCTTAATGAAAAAAGAGGCTCTGATAACTGTCCATTCATTCTTTCCACTAAAATTTTCATTTCCCTAATTTGTTCCTGCATGTTGGTCCAGATACAGTGAGAAATAAAGGTGCAATTTTACAACTCCTGGGTACATTGAATTTTGGTTTTAACAGAAGTAAGGAGTGTTTTCCTTCTTTGTGTATTTTCTTATTATGTAAAACAAAGCTAAACAAGAGCATCTTTAACATCATCAGAGGGGTTGCACACAGATCTGGGTTAGTATTTTCATTCATACCAAATGGCTTTCACCATAGGCCTGATACGGTGGTTTAGGTAATTCTTCATTTTTATGGAAACTTTTCGGTCAATAGAGAAGCCACTGGCAAACTTGCTGTGAATGCTTTTGTCTCTGTACTTTCTAGTGTGTTTTGATATATGATTTTGATGTGACAGGATACTGTTCTTTAAAAGTCCTTGTTGTTCTGCCCTTTTTGTGACCTTCAAAGAAAGTCAAAAGCCTCTTCTATGTTGGTGCTCTCCTCTACCACAAAACACAAATACTTTTTCCTGGAATATTTGCTGAAGTACATAAGGTTTACCTTTCTAGTAGCTTGTTTCATGGAGAATACTTACAGGAAGGAACAAGTCTCCTTTCTGTTTGATTTTCCATTCCTGAAGGAAAGATTTTAGCCTCTTTATCTACTTCACTGAATTTTCAGACAAGTAGCATCGTTCATTCTCCGCCTAAAACCCCTTGACCTCATTTTTTTCAACTGAAGTCAGTTTATGTTCCAACACTGAGGCTGAAGAGTAGATTTAATCCTTTGTGGATCTTTCATAAAATATATTGAAGTTTGTATTTATGAGTTGTATGCATTGTTCTCCAACTGATTTGATAACTTAATGAAATATCAGGTAGTTTTTAAAGGCAAGAGAAAAGCATTTCTTTTTATTAAACAGAGAAAAAATGTAGTATTTATATAAACATTATAATATTTGCCAAAATGTAAATTGAGCAGAATTACACTTAGCAATTTAATTTCTGAGTTATTTTCAAGCACAAAATGCCTGTCTTATTCTACTGCCTTTGAATTATCACTAAAACTGTCATGCTCATGGCTAGTACAGGAAGCTTTTAAAATTTATATTTTTACAGCTTATGTTTTAATATAGGAGTCTTTCATAAAAACTCTCTATATTTATTATGTGTATAAGGAGAAATAAGTGGTGAAAAGAATTTTTAACATTTTCTAAAATGCTGCATATAATTTTTATAACCCTAGAAAATGTTCTATTTCAGAAATTCCTGAGGGACAAATATTGCAATGATCTTAATTTAGTTTTATAACACCTGCTCTTTGAGCAGTTGCAAATAAAAATAGATATTGTCCTCTAGGTTATCAGCATGAAACAGAATTCCAAGACATCGTATATCTTTTCATTCTTGTTGGCACCATGACTTACAAATTTATATTCAAAGAAATTGCATTTATCATTCTGACATTCTAATTTACCGAATCTTTTCAGATAGTACCAAAACATTTTTTGTGAGCACACAGTTCTCTTTTTGCAGAGAACAATGACTCATTTTAGCCTACTGCAATTGTAAACAAGAAGAAATTGTTCTAAGAGCACACATGCTTTCCTGCTACTGTTCATTTTAGCATTTAGGACAGGGTGGAGCAGCCACAGAGTTTTCACGGTCAAATCTTTTTAATTGCTGGACTTCTATCTTCTTCTACAAGTTTTTAATAAAAAAATGTACTCTTGTGGGAATAAATAACTTTTACAAAACTGTTATCTAAACATTTTTTGTTACAAATATTTTGCTCATCTTGTGTCTTCCTTTTATTTAAAGAAACCAAGACTGACCTTAGAAAAGGAAGTATGTCTTAGTGTGCTCTAGCTTATTTAAGTAATAAAATGTACAGCTTTATTTCTATGCTGGAAATATCTTAATAACTTGTGTTTGTTGTTTTTATTTGATAATAAAAAGGAAAAGAAATTAGAGGCTATATTCAATTAAATTTGGCACCATAAAATTTAGGTGTTTAAGAACTTTCCCCCTGGGTTATTCTACAGAACCCAGTTTTTATTATTATGCAACTTCAACAGTGGGTTTGAAGTGAAAGATTTATAAAGGTCTATTGCTAAGAAGGAATCTCAGCCAAAATCTAAACCGAGGTGAGGGGAAATCTCAAATCCCATTTCTCAGACTGTTTCCTCCAGTCTACAGGGATGCATTCTCTTACACGGGATCTGCAGCACTAAATTCCCTCCTGGAGTTAGTTGCTCATGTCATTTTCCTTAAAGTACAAGTTAGGTTCATCCTTTCTTTGGTGAATAGAATGTGGTAGCTGAAGCATATTCTGAATTTAATTCTCAGCTGTGTTTGGAGGCACTCACACCAATATCAAACAGGGTTTCATGATCAGGATGTGAGAGATTTCTGCCTGAGCACTTGCTACCTTTCCTGAAGAAGCTGTGCAGGAAGTTGTGAGAGGTTAGTCAGGGCCACCCAGCTTCAAGGTGGGTGTTTGCTGAATTCCTGATTCAAAGCATGCTTTCACTTACAGCTTAAAAGAGAATGCAGAAGCAGGCATGACTGAGATTATCATTACTTATGCAATGTAAATGTATTTATTGCAATTTACTCCTATTTGGATGCCAAACACTGATCACAAAACATTTTGAAAGAAAATATCACCTTTTTTTTTTTTTTCTATGAAAATTCATAATAAAATTATGAGGCAGAGTTCCTCCAGAAATTTCGTGCAACACCAATCTTTGTAAATACTTGACTGGTGTTTTAAGATTTTCTGTGATACAGATACCATTCTGGCAGAAGAGGAAGAGTCATAATAAGCCAAATGCATACTGAGTGGGGAGAATATTTTTTTCTCCCTTCTAAAAAATCCTCAAAAATATATATCATGATTCCAGAAAACATCATTCTTAGAATTATTGAAGATTAATTATCCAAGAAAAGGTCTTGCAGCAAAATCAGTGCTTGCTGTCAGGAGCCACAGCTATTGAGATGGTTCAGTCTCTGCTCAGATGCAGTGCAATGGAGGGGACAGTCTCCTTTGGATCATCTATGGATGTTTCTTGCTAGAGCCTTCTCCTGGAAATTTCAAAGGAGATGATCTACTCCTCTTTCCAGGCTTCAGGGCAGGCTGGATTTTCACAGCTATTATTAAAAACAAATTTTGAGCTTTTGACCATAGCTGTAGTTACTTGGTGAGTAAGGTCAAGGATTTTAGTGAGAATAACAATACAATGTTAGCCATGACTTCGGTTTGTGAAAAGCAACTGAAGATTTTTTCATATTTTAGGTAAATTGAGTTCAGAACTTAGTCACTCTCCACTTGAAGTCAAGAGCAGGATATCCATTGCCTTCATATATACAGAGTCAAGTCTTGGGGGAAGTAACAGTTTCCTGTTAACAGTCTCCACGAATTCTAGTGAAATGTATAAGGAGCTGAGGACAGTGGCTGGCAAATATATAATATATAATTTAATATATAACTTTCTTATTGCAAGCCTATTTTTCACAGCAGCTGATTTAGTCAGGACCAATCACACTAACATCCTCTCCAGTATCTGCCCACCCAAAAGTTCAGACAAGTGATTAGTTATTTCAAGAGCAGCTGTTTTTCCAGTACACTTATTTTTCATTATGTGTTCTTAATCTTGGAATATTTGTTTCCTTCTCATTTGTTTAAGAACAAAGGACAGTTTATGCAACTGCTTGATTTTTCATAGCTTATCTTTGCTTCTGGAATAAATCTTAGGTTACTTTATTTACAGATGAAATCACAATTTTTTTTTATTTAAATGACCCTGTCAATCAGTGTGAGGGAGCTGTTTTAGTTCTTCAAAATGCTATTGTTTTGGCATTTCTCACTGTGATAATGAAATGCATACACTTAGAAGTACTTTGCTGTGAGCTCTGTACTACTCAGAGAACACATTTTGAATTTGATAAACACCTCTAATGTATTAGGAATTTGATTGGTTGGGGATTTTTTCCTCAAAGAACATAGACTAAATATCAGCACTTTGAATAGTCACAAATTTAGAAAAGATTGCTTACCCGAATATGGAAGAAAACTATTTATAAGACAAATCTTACTAAATGGGAAGGTCTAATTGTAATTTTTTTTAAATTACTGTTTTTATTGCTTCTTGTTTATAACCAGCACTACTAAACAACATGACATTTGGAACATGACACTTTTTACAATATAAAGTGAGTTGGAAAAGATTTCAAGAGGCCATCTAGTCCAATCTCCTTTTCAAAACCTCTCTTACTGTTTGTGGTGTGAGAAATAAATGCTGGATATTTTGGTGAGCCACAGCTAAGGCATCACTGGCTTGGTGATAAAAGCAGCACATTTGTTCTTTAATTAGTCTTGGTTTCCCTACTTTGCATGGTCCTTTGAAATTCTGGTGAGTAACCTGATGCATATCTGTGATCTTGACCAAAATCATGCAGAAATTAAAAAAATGAGCTACAGATAAAATTCAGAAAGCTGACTCTCAATCCTTTATTCAAGCCCTATTCTCTCTGGACTGCTTTGAAATTATCTGCAAAAATCCTTATGGAATTTTGTCTGAGATTTGTGTTGAGGCATCAAACAGGAAAACCTCTGTCAATCATGGAAAAAATCCTGAATGATTGCTCTGCACCCTATGCAGTAATGGGTCCAGTTCTGTACTTATCCATAGCACTCATAAAACATGAAGAACAGATGTTTTCTGTTGACATCCGACCATTTTTGGTGATTTGGAAAAAATAAGTCAAATTAAAAATAAATGATCACATCTCAATATTGTTTTTTTATTTTGTTCCCAACACAGGTCCCACAGTATTATTAAATGTTAATCTGAGTAAAGTTTTACATTGCCTGATGGTCAAAATGCAGGATTAATACTGCTTGCTCAACAGATCTTGGTGAGAATTAGTTTTATCATGTAGTAATTGCATAAAACATTATTTTCTGGTAGACTGAGGAAAATTTAATTTTAGAACTTTTATTATCTATAAAAAATAGTTCTCCAAATGCTGCACTTAATCATTTGCTAGTTCCTGGTATGTTCAGCAATTCTATTGCTGGTTGCAATATTTAGTCAAAAAACATCTAATGTAAGAGCAGCTGCTTTCTGCATTTGAATGGGTCATGGGACCTGCAGCTTGGAGGGTTCTGTTCCAGCTCCTGGATGGTATTGGAAGGGTATGAGTTATTTACTCCTCAGGAATAGTGCACACCATCACACCACAGGGCACTGTAGTTCAAGTGCTGTCCTTATTGACTGGTAAGAGGGACTGTTTTATGACAAAGTAGTTGGTAGCAAAAAATTTCTAATGTACAAACCTTATTTTCATGAATAAACAGGTATTTCTAATATTGTTTTTAAATTTTTAACCTCAGTTGAAGAACTGAACAAAAACATTCACTATCTGGATTATTTGCAAAATAGCTCTAGACTTCTGATACTAAATGTGTTTTTTTAAACTATTTGGTTTCTTTTGAGGAGGTTCTCATGTGAGATATTGCACTGAAGAAAATTGTGAGGGCTCTACTTGATTGCAGAAAGTGTAGTGAGTTCTTCATGTTTCCACACTTCATATTTTTAGAGTCTTTCATCTTTAGCCAAAGTCTGAAAGTTCTACTCACATCTCTTAAAAATCCTGGGAGGAGAGGTGGGCATAATTCCAGCATCCCTTCTAATCATACCTCAATGTAATCTCTTGTAACATCAAAGCAGTTGGAGGATGATGACTGGGGCAAAAAAAAAAGAGTCAGCTAAAGTTCAGTCTCTGAATAGGCTGTATTTGCCTTTAGATTTTTGTGTGAGGAGGAAGGGGGTGGTGGTGTCAAATGAATCACATGGAAAATTTGGCTTTTCCTGAAATAAGGTTCATATATGCCTGGATAATTAAATTTTCAATAACTATTTGCCTTCATTAATGTGAGGGGAAACAGTTCATGTAGGAATTCAAGCTAGTGATTTTTAGCCTTTAAATATCAGACACCTGAGTTTCATTTCTAGAAGCAAGGTCCAACGTGCTATGTGGCTCTTTTAGACAAATTTGCAGCTGATAAATCACTTGTATTGCATCTCTGGGAGCCAAGAATGGACTGCATATATTGAACTGCTTTGCAGAACTAGAAGGAAACTAATGCCAGATGTCACTTGTTCTAAGACTTTGAAAATCGGTCACAAACCATTTGCTTGTCCAGTTAGGGCAGGTAGGGGAGGACATTATTGCTTGCATAAAAGTAATAAGCATTAATTAAAGTCCCTCTCAAGAAATAGTCAATGAATTCTGAGACCATAAGAACTTAGACTTCTCCCCTCATCTCTTCTGTGCACTCTGGTGAATTATTTACACAAATTCTGCTTATTTTTTGCAGAAGACTTGTAACAAAGTCATCACTTCTACCACTTCAACTCCTGCAAAATATTTTCTGCTGACCGTGCTTTGGGTTTTTGCTGCTTTCTTGAAAAGAACATACCCATTAGAGCATCATATGTTATTTTCTTGTTGAACATATCCCAAGAAAGAGCTTTCTAGCTTGGACTCTTGTCTATATGATTCTTACTTTGTCAGACAGTCTTTCACTGAGGTATCCTGATCTGTACCACAGCTAGCATTCCTGAATAACTGGTTACTTAAAAATTCTTCAGACAGGGAAAGGCCTTGAGTTCAATTTCTGATTCTTCTGATGATAGCTATTCTCATGTAAACTTTTTACCCTTTTCCATCCACAAATCTCAGACAGTGGAAAATGTCAGGAACACTGAAGTAAGAATCAGTTTAGATGCACTAAGAATGACATATTTTACTCTGACAATTACTCTAACAATTCACAGAAAGATAGTTTTCCATTACAGCAATCTAACTGAAATTTATTTAAAAATTTAGACATGAACACCTTCACCAACTTTTGTTTCTCTCTTAGAATGTAGCATCTGTGACTGAGAAAAAGCTATAAATACCCTGTTTATTATCTGCAGAATTATTTACATGTACCTGAAATAAGTTCTGTATGTGGCTGAATAATGACATTTTCAATAACTATTTGCCTTCATTTATGTGAGGGAGAAACAGTTCATGTAGGAACTTGAGAAACCTGGCATAGCTGAGGTATCCTTGCTCATTGCAGAAAGGTTGGACTGGATGGCCTTTAAATGTCCCTTCCAGTCCAAGCTATTCTGTGATTCTATAGGTTTCTGCAAACATTCTTTATATGGAGCAATAATAAAGGACAAAATGTCATTTCTGGGTGAAGTGTTGACAGGAAAATTCTTTATTTGGTTTATATGGTTATAAAAGCCTTCATAGATAATATGAAACAAAGTAATGGCAATTTACACTTCAGCAGAAGGAATGGATAAAATTTTTGAATTCTAACTTACCTAGATAGCCACAGAATCAAGGGTCTGGTTTAACTGAAAAAAAAGTCTTTTGATCCCATCTTATCTGGGTCTTACACCATAAGAAACTGAATTAACATCAATTTTGAAATTAAACCCAGGAAGAGGACCGAAACTAAGAAGGTACATAACAAGGTGTGTATATGTAGTAGATTTTCACATCCTTCATTCAGTTAAAAGAGGAAGAAGTAGGAAAAGATTTTTGAGGAAAAAAAATCAATAAATCTTGTTCACTCTGACTAGACATAAAAATTTGAGATGCTTTTGACAACATTTTTGAATGTGAACTCACTTGCGTGTCCCAAAACTGCCTTTTGTAGATGGAAATTGTTATTAAGTAATCCTTTCACAACTTCTATATATATTTAAAGTTCACCTGCACTCACAAGACCTAGGAGTTTGGGTACCTGTACACCACTACTGGTCTTTCCAGTTCAGCAAAAACAAGTGAAAAATTAGGTTACATTGATGCTTTAGGCAACAGTGATTGTAAGTAGAAAAGCACTCTCTGGCGTATCAGAGGTGCAAGCTTACAATCCAAGTTGCTGGATTTCAAGTTTTAAATTGACTAGAAGATTGAGAAATAGAAAAAAAACATTTTACTACTCTATCATTGTGGTAATATGATTCTTATACTATGAGTTTATTTCTGATGATAATTAAATGTTATAAAATAAGGCTGATTTTCCATCACTGTTAGACTTCAACAAAATAGTGTCATTTTTTGTTGTTAAAACTCTAAATGGTCCTTTCCAAAACAAAGCAGCACTTGCTAATTTCTATTTCAGTACTTTTTAGCAATGATGCACTGTATCCAAAAATCCTTTTCTGTCATAAGGGGATGGCGTGAAAGTTTGGAAATTTCTTATTAGAGTTCACAGACCTAGTTTAAAAGTGTAAAATATCTTTTTCCTACTAGCCCTATTTAAATCAATGAGGAAAAATGTTTAATTCCTGGGTAGATGAACTTATGCCTCATCAGCTATAATTCATTCACTGTGATTTCACTGTTTTTTTCCTCCTTCATATACGATGAGATGATCATACCAGTTTGTTCCAGTGTTTATATGAACTTGTTCTGGACTTTCTAGGAAATAGAACAGTGCTGCTCTTCCTCATGGGTAAACACGTAATGCATGATAAGGAAGCAGATATGGATTAATGAGGGAAATTTCTTTTTCATGTAAGACAGTTGAAGCAAAACAAACTCAAAGCCAATCTGAACAGTTTTCAAGCCCAACCAACACAGCTGCACGTTATCCTTTTTATCAGTACCGAGAAAAGTGACACTGTGGCTTGGGCAGCATCAAGTTCTAATGCTGTGAGGGTACTTTGACTGTGAAAGTGAGTCTATATGCTTAGCTGGGCATCTGTCCAACCATTTAATTCATGAAGTGGCCTTCTCTCTACTTCAGGTGAGGTGCTCTAATGGTGTGGTTGGCACAGGATGTGTGCAGTAGCAACTGAAAAGTTCCAGTTGTCTGAGACTTGATTTTTTACCTTTGAATAGCAATTGAAACACATCCCCTATTAAATAACCTTCTGTACATTCCTCTCACCACAGTGCTGTGTTATTGAACAAACTAAACCCATGACATCACTTGATGAGTTTAAGGTGATCAGCACCAAACCATTCAGGAAATACTCAGACTATTGCAGAATCAGGCCCCTAATTACAAACTTATGTGCAGTGTTCTGGTTCATTTCTGTTACTGATCTCCCATTTCTGTGGCAAACATTTTTATTTTTGCCTCAGTAATCCACCTCTGTCTAAATATTCTCCAAGGACAAAGATAGCTGCTGCAGGATGTGAGCCAAGGTTCCATAGTTGAATTTCACATGCAACTAATAATATAAGGTAGTGACAGAAGTAATGTCTGTCTTGTAAGTTTTTTTTGTTGTCTCTATCTATTAGGAAAAATAGATTAAAAACTCATTTTTATACTACCCTGCAGCATAATGGGCCTGAGACATTAAAGATCAACAAGCAGCATTTTGGGCTGTTTTCTTGCACAGAAAACCATCATAAGATGGTTCAACACAATATTCTTTTTTTAACTAAAATTCTGGATAAAATAGTTACCAAATTGTTGTCACTTTTACAAGACAATTTCTAAAGAAGCATAATAGACTGACACAAATTGATTTGCAATCTCTAGGATGCCTATCCCAGAAGTTAGAAATGCTGTATAATTAAATAAAGTGCGTTTTGAAACAGGTAACTAAAACATTATGGTTTTGACGTAGGAAGGTAGAGGTATTACTAAATATCTTCAACTGCAGTTTTTCTCTGGGACCAATCAGCAATAGGACTATGACTTTCCTTTTGGCTTCCTTCAGAACTTTACCAGTCCCATCTCTTGCAGACTATGATTTCTGGCGTAAATCTGCTAGTCTATGCACCAAAGGGAACAGCCAAAGGCTCGCTACAGTCTCCATAACATCCTGATCCCATTTAATGACTGCACAGGATTCTGTCTAAAAGTAAGTTATATGACTAGAGATACAGAGAACTGTGGCCTGTTGTGATGTCTGTAGAAATGAAGAAGAAAAGAAGCTTGTTATGGAATGCCATGTTTGCTTCTAAAAACCTGGTACTTACATACCCTTTAAGGCTTAGTTAAGCTATTAAAATCTATAGGAATCACTGTAGAAAACTGTGAACATGGGTAGCCCACACATCTGTCCTTTGATTGTGCCTTGATACCCCTTAAACTCCACCAAATTCTTTGTTATATACTTCTTTAAGTATTAGTCCATTATTGTGTATGTATATATTAATTTTTCAAGAGCTTGCCGAGAATGGGCTTGATTCATGTGGAGGTTGCATTTTGTTCTATTAATATGAATAACAGAAACTGGGTGATCTGTGGTTAAAAATAGTATTTGAAAACTACATATCCTTATCTCTTTTTCATTCTCTTAGCTCTTCTGTAAACAAATATTTAGAAGTAGAACTACTAATACTATAAATATTTACTCCTGGTACTCATTTTTTACTTATAGTCAGAATGCAAAAAGTACTTCAGCTAAAGACTCCAGCCAAGATGGTGCAAACATTAATACTTCAGTTCCCATTACATGCTGGTAAAGAACCAATAGCCCTGCATATATGTTGAAATACAAATGGCTCTGCTACTTGTCTTACAGCAGCTGAAGAACAGCATGACTTCAGGAATGCTTTTAGCTATGTTGTCCCTAGGATGTCCTCTGTCATGATTCCTGAAGGATGCTACAAAATACAGCACAAAAATTTTCTCCTGAATCCTTTCCTTGACACTGACTGTTCAAGCTCCTGTTGGAAACTGTTAGAAATTTCAAATTTGTATATTCTGTCTTCCCTAATGACATGCTATGTTGTTACATTTATGCAGACAAAGAACAGGACACAACCCTTGCTCTGGTTCAGTCTATCCCATTCTGCCTCTTTTGAGGAATAGAAAGCTTGCAATTGATAGTGTTTTATATTTTGATAATGTTATTGATTTATTGGGTATTTTTAAATCCATTAGAATTTAATTTTCTAAATCCAAGGACTTGTTGTACAAACAGGAAAATAAGTAGCAGAAACAAAATCTCTGTTATGAAGCAGTTATTTTTATTCCACTATCCAAAGAAAAGAAGCTGTCAAGGAATGGTGAATATGTGATATATAAAAACTGCCTCTGAGCAGAAGGATTTTTAGGAGATTTCATTTGATTTGTTAAATGATTCAATAAGGGACAGCTGTAGACAAGAGAAACAAAATATCTCTGAAATTAATTAAAAACATGTTTTGGCAGCCTTTTCTTTTGAAAAGTAGAAAATATTTCAGAGGTAAATTCTAATTCATGAAGCAGATCCATCCTTTTTTGCTTTGTAGTTATGAGTCCTGTCAGTTCCTACTGCTAGAAGTAAACAGAGTAACTCAGAAAATTTTTCTTGTCTTTTGTTAGTTAACTAGGAAAGAAGCTTCTGCCTTTTTATACTCTGCATTGTTTATGTGTCAAGAGTGAAAACTTCATTTAGCTATACCCCATTTCAAATCAAATATTGTATCTCTTTGCTTGGCAACTGTTAGGTCAATTATTTTCTAAGGTATGGTGCCTACTTAACATTCATCTGTCTATTATCCTAGAAAATCTTTCTTTTTAAGTTAGGAACTCTGTATCTAAAAGGGTTACCCTCACTGCTCCTTTTCATTAAAATCACTTATCCCCATGGACATTGAGCAGGCTGTTTTCCTGCATGATGATTTTTGCTGACGAACCAACAGCCTGTCTCACTTTGTATCTCTCACTTAGGCTTTAGGGTTTTTGCAAATGAGCCATAAAAAACCTGTAACAGGAATATGGGACAAGGTCACACTTACACACACACGAAGCCAAGTTTCAAGAGCTGCCTTTCTGCCTCAGCACATATCACACCAATCTAATATATGACATTCCTGCTGTCACCTGGCTGCTTTAAAACATTTAAAAATTACCCCTGTTTTATTGTCATAGAAACCTTACATTTCAAAGGCCAATCTGTTGAGGATACAGGCTACAGGTTTATTCACCTTCATATTAAGCCCATTGGTACTCTAAATAAAATTTCAGTTAAAAACACTGAACATGTATTTTTCTCTGATAGGCAATTTTTAGATAATTATAACTATATTACTACATTCTATGACTGTAATTTAATGACATTAGACCTTGTTGTCTAATGCTTGACTTGCTCCTTTGAGCACACAAAAAAATCTAAATTTAAATATCAGATTTTCTGGTATTTCTCTGTTTTAAAGGGCCAGAGAAAAACTAGGCCAGAATTTTTATTTAATATATTTGGGTCTTTTTACATGGATTGGCAAGTTAAGGATGATTTTTAAGTGACATGTTAGTTCAAAACAAAGGGGGACAAAATGCTATTATTGTCAAATTTAAATGTCTTGCAAGTCCTGCTAGTCTTTCTGGCTTCTTATTAAGTAAGTAGGTAGGGGTTTGAATTGCTGTGTCTTTCATTGCAGAGAACTTAAAAAAACTGGATTAATATACACAACAAGCCCTTGAATTTAGCTGCTGCTGCTTTGATAGCAGAGTGTGAGTGCAGTTAAAATAGAAGGATTAACTCTTGCACCAAAAAGAGCATCCCTTTACAAATTGAATGCACAAAGATCCTAACTCATAAAGTATAATTAAAAATGCTGAAAGTCATAAGGTTAAAGGACTAAATTTACTGAGTATCCTTTGATGTGACAGCATGGGATTTTTGTATTACATTCCTGGATCGTGTCCATGGTCTTGTGAGCTTCCATGTACAGTATATCTTATAACTGAGCTAAAACTCTTGGTCTCTAAATTGCAAACAATATATAATTTCAGAAATAAAGGCAGTGAGACGAAGAAGGGATGTTTGAAAAAGGAACAAACTGTACACAGGAATAAACAGATGCAGCAAAACCAATGAAAATATCAGCATTTTCCTGAAGTGGTCATGCTGAAGGTCCAATGACCTCTTGAGAAGCTAGTATGAACTTTGTGTGTGCATATGCATGGTCCATATTCACCTAAATGCAGATCTGGAATGAAATTTTCTATTATGAATCTTGCTTGGTTCCCCCACATGTGAAAACAGATCCTAACTGTGTACAATTCTGTCTAGGAGGCTCCTGGGACACTTTAGAGCATAAATAATACTTTTATCTGAAAATGATCCAAGTTCAGACAGCTGTGTGTAAAGGCTCCCCATCTATTCCTAAGAGAGGAATACAAGTAAGAGTAGTTGCTTGTGATTTATTAGTGATACTGTTGGTAAATTCCAGGTTGCAGAAGTAAGAGATGGTATATATTTTAGAAGTTATAGTCTGGGGCACACAAATAAGAAAACTTTCAGAATGAAACAGTAAACAGCTTTATTACAGCTATGAATCTCATTCAATGATAGTTGATGTATGGCCACAGAAGTTATTTTTAAGAGACAGAGTGCTGGACACAAGCTAGGAATGATCCTCGGCTATTTTCAAGAAATTCCATGGCTGTTTGATTTCCATGTAAACAACCCATTAAAGATGAATTACAAGGCTGTGGCTTTTCCGATACATCAAGACTTACAAAATTCAGAGCCTTTGATGTCTACAGCACAGTTCTACTGGGACTAACAATGGCAGAAAATTGAAATTGTGGTATAGAATTAGACAAGGTAATATGCCTTAGCTTTATTGTGGTATGGCTTTTCCTTTAAACCCTGCAGAAGATGCTGTATATTTATTATCTGCTGTTACCCTTGCCCAACAGAGCAGAAACATCTAGCTTAGCACTGCAGAGCAAGCCAAATTGGTGCAATTCTTCATTTTTTGTGCTTTGGGAAAGAGTCCATACATTTTAATTTTCAAAGAAAAAATGTGCCAATACGCCTACAACAAAGATGAAACTCTACTAGTCCCTTTACTTTACCTTCTAAATCTGGTAGGGGTGTCACACACATATGGAAGGCCCATTTCCTGTATTGCCTGGCTAGCACATCTGTAAAGTGCCTTGGAAATAGGAACTTCGAATTTATTTTAGTATTCTTTGTTCTCTCTGCAGACGCTGTTAGCCAGTCTACAAGTAATGCCAACTGAGGATGCTACGTATTGAATAGTTTTTGCTTGTCTCCACAAACAAAATTGTGCATTGATTTGTTTGTATTTTGCTATGTCAAGCTTGTAACACAAGCCATGCCATGGTAATGGAGTGGAGATGTCACCTTCATTTCTCACTTGCAAGAAGTTGCTGCCTCAGATAAATGAGGCTTTCTGTTCCTTCTGTTTTGACTTAGACGGCCTTCAGCTGGAAGGCTACAATACAGGATGAATACAGAACCCTTGTTTTCAGCTGGAAAGAAAACATTTACATGAATAGATGAGACTCATACCCTCAAGGTTGCTGTTTTGGCAAAGGATATTTTGAAAGGAATATGTGAGAAACTGTACTTATTCTAAAAGAAATTAAAGGAAATGTATAACTTTATTATATTTCTTAAATACTGACATTTAAAAAGCATAATCTTTGAAAAAAATAAGAATATCCTGGACTGGAAATGAACTTGGCCATAGTTTGGAAGAAACAAAATCGAAGAGATGTGAACTACTAAAGTAGAAAGACACAAAAGAAGGCAAAACTAAAAATAGCTCTGGCAGCACCCCGTGTGCGGATTTTGTGGGACATAAGGCCTTCTGAACACACCTTTTGGAAGGCAGCTGCAGCTTCTGTCACTTTCCAACATTAGTCCTTTAGCTCAGAGATACTACAGACCAGTAAAGTATTTCCTTCAAGACAGTTGCTGAGCCAATTTGTCCTCATTGTCTGGTGCTGAAAATGTTCTATCTAGTCTGTACTGCCTGGTTTGGTATTACATTTTTGACTTCTGAACTAGATTTTTCAGTCTACAGTCTGATCACTTTAACAGAGCTATTTTGTGAAACTGGCATTTTTATGCCTCTTTTGGGCAGCAGAATTTCTCACTTCCTAGACTCTGAACTGCCCTTAAAGCTTCCTTTAAGTGTTCCTGGCAGTGAAAGCATGAGGATCAACTTATGATTTTTTGACAAATAATAAAAAATTAAATTTATAGAAAAGACTTCAAATAAGTGAGAATATTTCTGAAAAGCTATAGGAGAAAATATTTATATCCTTTTCCTAACCTTTGTGTACTTGTCAGTTGGCCACATGGTCACCTAAGGACAGAGACTAGACAATTGTGAATTCTTTTCTATATGTGTGTGCTTGTATGCATGCACAAATGTGTATTTTTGTCTCTGTGTAAGCAGTAGAAACAAATTACCATCTCTTATAGTAAATCTCAAGGTGAATTACAGGGTTTAGGTCCTCTCCTGCTGAATCTGCAGCTTCACTAAGACTTTTAACAGTATCTATACAAGTAGAATAAGACAGAGGAGTTAGTTCTGAGACCACAAGATTATCATACTTTAAAAAGTCATGTAACTCATATCTTTTATGTAGCACATGAATGCATGTGCACTTTGCATCTTACTGTAGTACAAATCATTAGCTTCATCTGTGAAGCAGATATGTCCTTGGAAGTTTTTGGAGATTCTTCTTTCCTTTGGGACAGCATTACTTATGATCTGGGTTTCATTTACATTTACTTCATAGATTCTGTTTTTAAGTTCCTTCAGAGATCATTCTTAATGCTTCTGTCAGATGCTGAGATAATTTCTGTGCGTTCTGGGGAAGCAAGATATAAGAACTGAAATCTGTTGTACATGAAAGGAGAATTTTATTTCAACTGAAGAGCTTGTCAGTGCCAGTGAAAAAAAGGTTTGTGAAATAATATCAGTTGTACCTGTATCTATTCTTTAATAGTTAGAACACAATTTAAGCTGAAAGCAAATTTCCAAATGATCAGAAGCTTTTATCCATCAGCCAGGGATAGACTCATTCCCTACAGATAGCTTTCTGAGTTTTGTTGGCTTTGTATAGGTGTGCATGAAAGAGGTATTCTTTAACCTTTTCCAAGTTGCATCTTGCAGCCTGATTTATAAATGGTGTAATTTTTCTCCTTGTAAATTGTGCTAAGGCAGTGCATCCACAAAATCAGTGGAATTATCATTGTTAGAAATGCCTCTCTACTATGTCTACTCGAAATAGAGAAAAGTCAGTCCCAAATTTTCCTTAAGATAAAGCTTAATGCTACCCCAGTTGCTTGTGTATATCTTCAGTAAGTGAAAATAAGCTTTACTAGATAATTTTGACAAAATGCAAGATAAATTCTTTTATACTAGCTGTAATAGTTTTTTTGAAGTGACCGGCTGAGAATAATGAAGGTTTTTATTCCAACTAAAAGTATTAAAAAATATTTTATATGTATAACATTTAAAAATTAAGACTCTTGGTCACACTAGATAGTTTAGTTATGTCTACTAAGGTTCAATCACGCCAGGTAAATAGATTTATCTGTGTGCATTTGTGCAAACTCAAGCACACAAGAAGTTCTCCTAACTCTCCCTTCTGATAAGTCATGCACCACTATCTCAAGCACATTTGTTGACAGCAATAGGTAGACACTCAGCCTTTGTTCCTCCTGCGAGTTTCTGTGCTTATTATTGGCCAGACTTGGCTCCCTAGGTGATTCTGCTCTTCCTAGGTGAGTGTCTAAGTAAAAATCTATCTCTACTGTGACACTTGAGGCGTGTAGTAAAAAACACTCACTGGGAACTTATATCTTTTCCTAATGCATCTTTGGGAATTTAGCATTGTTGTGAAACCGTCTGAGAAACCGTGGTAATGGAAATGTTAACAGAAACCAGACAGTAGTGTTTAGAGAGCTATTATGAACTTTAGCTTCTGTTCACACAGTTCTCAGAAGAAACAAAACTTTCAGTTGCTGAAACTGCAGTCTGAAGGGGGTGAATGTTTACCAGATTCTTTGTTACCAGCCAAAGAATCCACAGAAAGCATATTCCATCATATGTTTACATAGCAAATCACATCCACATACAAATGCTTTCATCAGTTGAACTCCACTGGAGACGCTCAGCTCAAATTAAGCATATTGAAATCAGTGGAAATTTTCACACAGACTGCAGCAGGCTTTTCTTTCAAGTAAGGTTCTAACTCCACCTTTTGCAGCTAAGTTAAAGAAATAACTCCATAAGCTCACAGGACATTGTGATCTGTGCCAGATTCAGCCTCATGACATGATTATTCATTGTCATGCTTCAGTAAAATAATGGTGGATATTGCACACTTTCTGCAGATAAAATTTTAATAAATTTGCATCCCTGTGGAGCCTATGCATACCTAAACTACTTCATAAACATGAAAATTCCTCCCTGTATGCACTAATTCTCCTGCTGAGAAGGGATGGTTTGAGTTGGCTTCAAAGGACATACAGATTATTAACCAGGCCTGTGACAATTTCTTTCACAAAGGTATTTTTGAAGTCTACTGTATGAGGGAAAACAATGTAAATGGTTAGGGTAGGGTATGACCTGCAGTTCAGCTCCTATGTCTCTTCTATATTTTAGCTGAGTCTGGTTTGGTATGACAATTTGAACAAGTAAATTCCTCTGTACAGTCCTGTGATGTGTCTTTCTTGCATTTCTCTGTAGGGAGCTTGCAAGTTTAGGGTTTTTTCCAGTTTGAGCCATGAGTATTTTGTGACACGAAGGTGACAAAAGCCAGGTTTCGAGGAGTGAGTACATTACTATTAGATGGGACTGCTAAGGACTGACATTGTAAGTCTACTAATAGTAGAATCATAGAAATGTTTGGATTGGAAGAGACCTGTCAAGATAATCCAGTTCCACCCTACTTTCCATAGCCAGAGACATCTTACTCTAGGCGACGTTGGTCAAGCACCATCCAACCTGGCCTTGAACACTTGCAGGGACAGGGCATCCACAGCTTCTCAGGGCAACCTGTTCCAATGCATGTAATACATACCCTTCTCTCTGATGGCTGAATGGCTAAACACAGATTGCTTGGATATGAAGATCAATGCATCTGTGTCAGTTCATACAAAGGAAAGTTCACAGAAAATGTTGAGAGCTGTTGGCTGACCCAGACAGCTTAGTGGTGTTACTGGGCTACCGTCTATCCACTGATCCTGTTATTCAGTCTTTCTCACTGTGTCTCTGGAAAGACATCTTCATGACATGTCAGGCCAATGCATAAAGAAATATAGGTTCATATAAAAAGACTGAGGAGGGCATTGAAAAGTACTTTTCTTTTCTGAAGTATTTGAGAGATTTTGAAAGATTTTTTTCATCTTTAATGGTTAGCGAAAATCCATTGTAAGAACTTCTGAGAATAAAAGATTCTGGTTTTTGCAGCCGGCTCAAGTCAAATGATGTGTTTCATTTAAGCAGCTTGCCTTTTGAATATATGAGTAATTCAAATTCAGACAAAGTACGAGGTTCATATAAAGTGTTTCTGTATAATAAGTTGTAAATTCTTCTAGGTATAATAGAGACAGAGAACATGACTTCAGAAGAACAGTCTGCTAACGGGCTTCTTGGAGCTGAACTTTGCTCGCAGCATGCTCTAGGGAACACGATGACACACAGTGACCTTAGTCACAGAGAAACATAGAATACATTTTCTCAAAACAAGAAATAGTGGTAGCTCTGCTGTCAGCTTCTATAAATCTGGGAACAGAAGCTGTGAACCAACCTTCTGTCAAAACAATCCCCTAATAAGCCACCAAGTGCATAGTTTTTGTTATTCTATTTCAAATATTCACTTAATTTTTACAAAAATGGACACTGTACTTGGACTTTCTGTAGGCCTACATTTTCTGTTCCATATAATTTTTCTTCAAAGCATGAACACTAAATTATAAAACTAAACCTTTCCTCACAGCTTAGGTGAAATTATAAAACTAAACTTTTCCTCACAGCTTAGGTGAAATTAAGAATAGAATTGCATCTAAAACCTGGAATCAAACTCCCCTGAAACTGAAATCCTAAATTAAAACCAGATCAAATTTTATAAGATGGCTTTGTTTTTTGTTGAAATTAGCTTGTTTGAATATCTGATTTTTATTTTAGTATTTTGATTTTAAGTCAGGTTGAGTACTGGATTTAAAAACTTTTAGTCCACATCTGAGTTTTGTCACTGACCTACCGCAGGGTGGAATGTCAGTTCAGATATTTCAGTGAGGTTCAGAGTTGTCTTAAAAATCTCTAATTCACGTCCTTTGTACTCAGAGAAAAGTTTAGATAGAAGATCACTTCCTAAAAAGGTTGTTGGGGAAACAAAACACATTGTATAACAGGATTAGGATCACTTTGAAAGTTTGAGCTGCTAGTGGTTACTTAAAAATAACCTCATGGACTTGTAATTGAAAATTCCAGTTGTATTTTTAACAGTAGGTGTTGCTGTAGGAAAAGAGAACAAAGCACACAAAGCAAACTACATTCACAGGAGCGGCACATTAGTGAAGGAAAAGGGCAGCCAGAATGCTTTGTTTAGAACTTCTTAGAAAAACCCTATTGGCACATTTTGTGATTTAAAATTTGACATTATCACCTTTTCTCAGTCAGTTCTGATGAATTGCCTGTTAAAAACTGGTAGATAATTTAGCATTTTGAATATTTTGTCTGATTATAAAATTACCAATCAAAATTAAACATTCCTCTTCTCACTGAAATTTATATTAATATTCTGTCTGCATGAAAACTGAATGATATATTTCTAAATACCACAGCCTGGCTAGTATTTCAACCTGACAATGTGGACAGATCAGAACAAAAGGTAGGATTTGTATTAAGTAAATATGGTGCACAGCTTGCTCTTGTGTCTAGATAGCAGATAGATAACTACAGGCAAAGCTCAGAATGTTGCTGTAGGTACCCATTTGGCACATTGGGTGGGCAGGTAGAGATGGCTGGGTGATGCTACCACTTTCCAACATGCTGATATAAGTCATTTGTGTTGCAGTGGTTCCAGATCAGAGAGAACT
This sequence comes from Polioptila caerulea, assembly GCA_013397295.1. Lineage (NCBI taxonomy): Eukaryota > Metazoa > Chordata > Aves > Passeriformes > Certhiidae > Polioptila > Polioptila caerulea. The sequence continues at coordinate 1,218,111 of VYXF01002162.1, read as the reverse complement.
CTGTGTGCACAGAGTGTACACACACAAAAAGCCCTGTTTGCCCTGGTCTGTGCTAGATCCTGAGGTACTGAGACAAATACTGCATTACCTGAGCAGCAGATACCCATGGGAGCACATTTGTAAAATTTTTGATCTGGAAGCAATTAGAGGGGTTGCTGGGAGACTGTGGTGGCAGTGTGTTTGGCTGAAAAAGGAGGGAAAAAGTCACAGCCATGCTTGTGCCAAGTGTTACCTGGTGAGAGCATGCTCTGCTCCAACCAGTTGGAGACAGGCCCTCTTTTAACCTGGGCTTTTTTGTTCAAGTTTTCCCCTCCCTCACTTATATTACAGTTCAGAACTTCAGGATAAAAAAACTGTTGCCTTCTGATGTTCAGTGGGTTTGGGTGAAGGATATGTGTTGTAAACAGGTTGTGGAGGAGCACGGTGTGACTGAGCACAAGCTGACAACTTGCTGAAAGCCCAGAAGCTCAGCTTTCCTTGTACATTGTGCTCAGCTTATACTGTCATTAGTATTCCAGCTATCTGCTTGCGGGGAAGAACAGAGGGATTCTTCACTTCTCACCCTGTGGAGGCACATAGAAGTCAAGATTTCAGATCTTTCTTCTTACCTAATAACCTTGTGATACTATCAGCAATGAGAGTTCTTGGTTTGATGGCATAAACAATTCATGACATAAACATATGAGAGCTTTATAGAAAAAACAATAATTCTAAGTGAACCAAGGTGCATTATAAGGATATAATTGCAAACACCAGAACCTCAACCTGCTCCCAGATCAGACTACTAGATCCAGCTGACTCTGCCAAACTAGAGCAATAACTCAGTAATGTTAGAGATTCCAAGGATTTCATGAAGTTAATAAAAATCTAGGAATATAACAGAAAGATGCCTTCTTTGATATATCTAACTGGAGATTTAAGTAGTGATGTCTGTTGAGGAATAGTCAGCGATGAAGTGTAAATTGCAGCATATTGAGAAGTCATTTGAAGGCCTCTTTTTAAGGCATGACAAATTTACTGTGTTGAAAACTTACTGATGTAAGGTCATTTTGTACCAATGCTAACAGAGAGAAAAGAGTTTGAGCTATGCTTAAAATGAAAAAGTTTATGTATGTGATGTTTGTGGTCCAAAATAAGTGAGTCAATGAATCAGTTAATTGTATAGAAATGCTTTCTAGTCTCTAATCCATGCTATTCAAATTTAGAGAAGTGAAAGGGCTTAGTGATTTAATTACTAGTTCCTTTCTTCATGGTTTGGGTGCTATTAAGGTATGAACTATTGTCCTTGGAAGAAATTGCAAAAAATATTTTTTGAAAAGTGTAATTTATTGGAAAGTGAAAGAGAGACAAGTTCCCACCCAGGGAACAAATTTTAATAGCACTGGCAATTTAACAATGAAAGATCTCATCAGTTAAATTTGTAATTATATTGGTAGCAGAAAGGATCAACAAGTGTTGAATACTAACAGACATTTTGCCCAAAGGGTGAAAGATCTGACGAGGGATTGTGAATGCGATTGAATTCTTATCCTGACATTGCTTGGGTCTGTTCCTTCAAGGGTATCTTGGCAAACACATGGTAGAGGAAATGAGATATTTTCTCCTTTATGTCTTTGGAGTATGCAACCAGAGACATACTCTAAAGTATGTCTGCCTCGTGCTCCTCCCAGCACTGCAGATTGCCACTCGTTCCACACATGCAGCTGCATCCTCCTGAGGATGGGGGGAGGAGCAGCTCCAGCCAAGGTGCAGAGCAAAGCTGCCTCTTGCTTCTCAGAGTTTTTGTTCAGGGAACACTAGGAGACATGATGAAGTAGAAACATAGAAAAGAGGAGAAAGCTACCATCACAGGTCAATTGTTTGCATTTGCACCTCAAAGATTTGATTAAATTTTGCATACTTTTGGATATTACTTCTGCACCATCTGAGTTTACACTCCACAACATCTGCAACCATAAAAACATGTAGATAGAATAAGAGGGAATCTTTCAATTAAAACATGCAAAAAATGTTTCAAATGAAGGAAAAGATTTTGTTTCCTCTACTGAATACATGCAGTCCTTATATAATTCTAAATTTTGTCTAAGTGTAAAAGAATGAAGGATAACATAATGTCTGATAGAGCTGACTGAAAATGACTGCAAACATATAGTAAAGATCCATGTTCCAGTGATTTTCTCCTGGTATATTTTAAATATTGCATATGGTAACCAATGTTTTGTACTTATTAATAGCTTTGTTACACATCAGCTTTGCTTGCAGGTTTTTGTTGTTTTTTTCAAGAATGCAGTTGGACTCTGGCTCTATTGAAATGTTCAAATTTCAGGACATTCTCAGCCTCAGCTGAATCATTTATATCACATCTGCCTTGGAGTAAAATTAGGAATTACTACTAGATGCCACAGTATGAGGTGCCTTCTCCATCACTGGCTTTCCTAAACCAGGTTCTTCTGCAATAAAATTTGGAACACAGCTGTGAGCCATGAAGCTTGATCACAGGCAATTTACCACAACAGGCACAGAATCCCTTGCTTCTGGTTTTGGACTTCTGGACTTTGTATATTGGTTTGCTGTGCCTCTGAAAACAGACCATGCCTGGAAGGGAACACAAGACAGAAATACCTATCAGAAAGACTCAGTTTTGCATATTGTAGATAAATTAGAACACATTCCCACTCTATGCTTGATTTTAGAAGCAGAATGTGGACACCAATACTGTGGGTAGAAAGATATATTTGAAAAGATTGCTCAAGGTTTTATTCCTGTGTCTCCTCTGATCTTTTGAGTAAATTCTGTAGTTATTTTTCATGTAAAATCACACACAAGTATATATAAATCACATTTTGTTGACTGTCTTTAAAGATGAACTCCCTGTGAGGAACAGAGAATTGGACTTGATTATCTTTATGGGTCCCTTCCGACTTGAGATATCCTATGATTTTATGATTATAATCTTCTGGAGTCCAAAGGAGCTGTGTTTGAAAATGGTTTTGTTTGGGAGTCCTTATTGCTAGTGCTGTCTATACATCTTGTTAAAGAAACCATTGTCCCTTTCCAAAACTAGCAGTGGAAGTCAAAATGGGAGTGAGAAAAAAGGAAAAGGATATGCCAAGATTGCCATAACAGACAAAAGACAAAACAGAGAATATCCTCCTTTTTCCAAGGCTCTGTACACTGTTGACTAACAAACTGTCAAATTCCCAAGCAGTAGTAGAACATACAAAGAAGTGAAACTGCTGTGAGATTGAAAGCTTACCCTTGCAACAGTGCTCAAGCCCCATTATGAAAAATAGTGCATAAGAACATCAAGAGCCTAAACCTTTTCCCCTCACTGATAATACCAATTCATGAATTTAGAACTGATTTTTGTTACTTACTTGACCCTCTTCCCAGCAAGAAAATTCATAAGTATTTAAAGTTCTTCCATATAAGGATTGGATTCCTTTGAAATTAAATGATATAAAAATATGAAAATAGTCTGCAGTTGAATCATACTTTTTTTTCTTTTAATATAGGTTTATTCAGCAAATTGGCTACCAGTTGGGAGCAATGGTTTCCATACTACGATTTGTGGTGTATTCAAAACAGATGGAAGCATCTCAAAGCCTGCTTTGTCCAAAGCCAAGAACATTTTTCGGCAAGAAGTCTGAACTTGTTGCCACATAAACAAAATGAGTGATTTAACTTAGTGTCTACATATTTTGGATTGGCAAAAACTGCTGTAAAAAAAGTAAAACCAAAGAGCAGACTCTACAAAAATAGGAAAAGACAGAGCAAGAAAAAGAGAGAGATACACACACTTATGCGTGCACCACACACGAACACACCCATTCTGGCAGCTGTTAGACCTGAAGTGTTTGTGTTGTGAGATTCTAAACAAGTAACAGGGTGTTTTGGTCCATCTGGAAAGTTTCCTACTCTCTTGTTCCCTCAGTTTAAGCACCCGCGTCAATATTGAAGAAAGCATATTTGTATGCCTTCTATTGGCAGTCCCTAAAAATAAAGTTAAGCCTTATATTATCTTCAGATTTGTTTATGATGTAGATATTGAGAAAGATGCTTTCCATGGAACCAAATGTATCCTAAAACTGTGAACTGTAGAAAGGTGAAGAGAGTAGATAATAATCTTGACAGCTGTATATGTGTATACTTGTGTGGAAGTGGTCAAAGATTTAAGTTTGGACTAAGACTCATGCTTAGTCCAAAAGATGTGTGTGTATCTGGCCCTGAACTTCACCTAGAAGATTCTGTTGTAAAGGCTATCACTGGGCATTTCCAAATCTACAGTTTTTGTAGACATTGAGCTTCTGTCCTGAAAGTGCTCATGGAAGAGGACTGAGTATGGGAGCAGACAGAGAAAGCTGTGCATAAGTCTGCCTCTGTCATTGATGTCTTTTGGTGGCTTTGGTGTTGCTGAGCTGTATAGGTGCAACTCTCCAACTTTCTTCTCTTTTCTAGGGCAGTGTGTCTCGTTAAAGTGTACATTGGACTGTTTGCTAAAATGTCTTCTAACCTTGCTTGGTTGTTCCTCCAGTTTTTCGTACAGCAGAAGTGATGACGGTGACATAAATGGGAAGCTATTATGAAAAATGTCAGACATGGCATCAGATATAAACCAATGCATTTTGTGAGATTTCAAAGCCTGTAGGTGATCAATGCAAGATTCAAGAACAGACTGTCCAGGAAAGTGAGTGCCAAATGTCATTGACAAAATCATAATAGATTTCTGGTTTTAAAAATCAAGGACAGTTCAGGAGTGTTGTTGTTTGGTTGTACTGTATTCTTAACTACAGAATTAATTTTTACTATATATCTCACAATTTGAGGTCCATGGAGCACACAATGAAGCTGCTGATACATTTGTGAACAGGTAAAAATATTTTTTTCAGAGAATGAATAAATACTACAAGTAATTTGGAAGCAGAATTATTCTAGATCCAGAAAAAAGGAAAAACTTACTGATTTCTGATAGCAGATATTAAATGGCAAAAATTCTAGTCGTGTCAAGAGAGATGAAGTCTAATTTGGGCATCTTAATCAGATATAGAGTTTATCTGCCGTGAGAACATGGTGAAAGATTATTCAGACCTGGTTCAATCATGGTGAACCTGATTTAATAGCCAAGACTACCTGTTTGAGAGAAAGCTCAATGCTTGTTTTTGATAAGAAATAGGGCAATTAATGGCACCATCAGTGGTAATTGAATTTGTATTGCTGACAAGATTTTAGGGGATTATGAAAAATGGTCTCCAGAACAGGATCTGACAGGATCTGTCTGACCTCAGCAAGAGGCATCAGTGAGAGACAGCAGCTACAGAGGCACTGTGAAAGAGGTCCAGGACTTCCTGCCACACGTTGAGCTGGTGATGGACACATGCCCAAGCAGCATTTTGATTCTGTGTTGCAGTCAGATGCAGTTGCATATCCCATTATCCACAGTCTCAGATTTTCTTCAGAATTAAGTCTAGATGTGCAACAGAGAAAAGCTTCAGTTCAGTCTGGAGAAGCATCTGATTTGGACAGATGGGGAAGTGACACGCTGAGATGCAAGGCAGAGGGCCTTTGCTCTGCATTTTAGATAGCTTATGAGAGGCAAAAATTAGAAGAAATAAAGCAGTTATGTGGGATATGAAATCTTCTAACTAAGAAAACCTATGTCTGAGAAAAAGCTGAATGGAGCGTGTTATCTGGCACAGCACCAATGAGATAGTTAAATATTTTTTGTCACAATTATCAACACTTCTTTTCAGGACCATTTTTGAGAGTTATACATGCCAAATCCTGAGCCTAGCTATCTTTGTGGTTTTCTTCTATAAATGAGATGCATTTTCTGTGGAATGGGGGTGTTGAAATGTAGTCATGACTGTCCCATAAGTCTTTCACTATTTCTACTTCTTGGCCAAGTAGATCAGGAAAACACTGAAGAGGACAAATTCAAACTGTGGGGTACAGTTTGAATCAGTGATTTTTTTACTTCATATGACTCCTTCTTTTATCTGGTAGGTTTTTATTAGCAAAAAGAGGCCATTTTTTTTTCTTTTGTATAGTTCTGTTAAAGTCAGTGAGCCCAGAAATATGGATTTGTGTGACTATGCACTTCATAAAAATGTCTCCAGATGATTAGAAAGCAATCTTTGAATGTCATGGAACAAAAAGAAGCTATCAAAATTCCTGACATTTTTATTTGATTTGCCATAAAACATTTATCAAACATGCATTTGTAGAAAACTTTGTGTCTTTCTCAGTGATCTATTTTCTTCTACAATATAACATAATGAAACCTATGCCAATAGATTATCAAGTACAATGGCAATTCAATGTGATGTAGTGACTAAGAAGGTGGTAACACTTTATGTTCATAACAAACAGTTGAGGAAGCACCAAAGGAACCCTAAACTCACTTTTAAAAACTAATATGAAGGGAATTTTAAACTTTAATTCTGGATCAGTCACAATAAAACATATAATGTATCTTTAGAAGGATGGTAATTTCACTTTACTGAGATCTATTATTTTATTAGACATTAGCTCAAAACTTAAGTAAAATTTCCAGTTCATTTAATGGATATGAAGGTAATAAATTCTTCAGAATACACCAAAGCTTTGAAGGGTTATGCCAGAACTTTCTACAAAGAGGAGATGGGAAGGAACAAGGGTATATAACTTTTCTCCTCATCCTTGTATTTTTGATGTTCAAAACTATGCTTTTAAAGTAGCTGCATATGAAGCCTGCGTATGAAGACTTGTGATTTTAAGCTGCATTCCATTTATATTAGGTACTCTGTTTGTAGATTTCTGATATAGCTAATTTTAAAAGTGCTTTACTAATACTATACTTAAAATCAAAACCAAAAACAGGAGCCTTTTAAGGATTCATTTACTTTATGCTCCTTGTTGGATTTTTGTGGTTAGAGAACCACATTTTTGTTTCAAATCCAACAGCTCTGTTATGAGAACAAAACCTAATGATGGGGGAAAATCTTGCCAAGAGATGATTCCTAGTGTATATCAAATGGAAGAACCATTGCTTATAGTTAAAAATGGCTTGACTGATTCCGGGCTTTAGGTTTATATGCTAAACGAAATTGAGAATTTGCAATCCAGAAGAAGCTAAAATGTATTAACAGTAAGGATTTTAACACTGCATAATCAGAGAAGTACTTAATTTCAAATGGTTTAACTCTGTGTAGGTGGTCCATGCTCACAAATTTTTTTGTTTCATTTTGACACAGATCTCAAAGATGTGTCAGAGGTCCCTGAAGAGCAATAAAGCTGGAGTCTGAGATTTCAAGCACAGTGAAAGGTGGAGACAATGAATCAGCTTATTAGCTACTAAGCCTTGGCACCTTGTGGTTTTCCTTACATTCGTGCCTTTGGGATTTAAAATATAGGCCCTTTGTAATAGTAATGATTTTGAAAGTAACCACCTAGTGATCATCAAAAATTGTGATTCCCAAGCAGAACTGGCCCACGACTTCTCAGTGATGTAGAAGAACATGAATTGTGCTGTCTCAGGGAAGGGTCCTGCCACGGGAAGCATGGGGACAGATATCCAGGAAATCTATTACAGGGAAAGGCCTTGGAGAGTAGGGATTGCTGCTCCCACTGCTGCGGGAAGGTTGGTCAGACAGCTGCTGTTTGTGAGGACCACTCCACAGCACAGAACAAGCTTTTGCCAAACCAACACTGGTTTGGAAGCTGCCAGACTGGTTTCCCACACCTTAGGTGTGGGTAAAGGAAGCAAGGCCAAGGTTATTGATAACAACCAGAGTTTGTGGTCTTAGAAAACCTTCCACTGCTCCTGAGCCTACAGTAACTCTCGATTGATCTTTTGCCTTTGGATTCTGTATCTATTATTTGAAGAGAATCTGTAGTTGATTATGCAGTTGACATCCAGGAATTTCTGCTTCTTACTTTAAATCTGAAATGCTGTCTGTCTCAGTGGTCTGGATAAGTATTTTTTTTTAATTTTTCCTCACCTTTTTCTAGTTTCATATGTCAGTCACTCACAGGACTGTGGCTAGGATTTTCCAATGTCAGTGAAGGGTTTTAAAAATAAAGTAAAACATAGTGTCACAGAGTGTACCTGCTAGGGATTGGTTTTGTATTCAGAAAACAGCAACTCTTCAGAGACAGAAAGACCCTACCCGCTGAAATGGTAGCATTGCAGACATCTCAGGGAATGGAAAATCCTTGAAGAAGGGTTTCTTCTCATCTTGTCTAGGATTCATGTTGAACACTTGGACCTCCAGGCCATGTTGCACAGGGAGAGGGTGGTTCTGAGAAGGGTTATAAGATCCTGCTAACACGAGATGGCCTGGAAGAATAACTTTATGTAAGAGAGTGGAGTATTCCTGTTTGAACAGCCATAACTCTCTGCGCTGGAAAACTAGGAGAGTAAGATAAGAGATATATAGAATCCTTCTTTCTTCACAAATTCCTTCCTCCTGTGCCCTCATTTTGCGGATCACATTTTCAGAACTGCAAGTTGCTTGGCGAGAGAGAAGGAGATAAGTCATAGAAATCACAGAATATCCTGAGTTGGAAGGACTCCAGAGGGATCATTGAGTCCAACTGTTAAGCGAATGGCCCATATGGGGATCAAACCCACTACCTCGGTGTTATTAGCACCATTGTTCAAATGTACATTGAAATATGGACTTTTCAAATGCCAATAATTATGTCCTTTCCTGAAAGTATATCTACTGTACTTTCTCAAGCACATATTTCCAATACAGAGATTGCAAAATTGTACTTTTAACCAACTGAGATTTCCAGGTGAATAAAGAGAGCTCAGTTGAGTCTTAAAAGATGTCCAGGATTCTTAACAGTAATAAGTGCCAATTGAAAAAATATTCACTCTTGATTTTTTTCTGGTTTAGAAAGTTAACTCCAAAAAATACCTGTTTTATTTTTAGACCCTTAGCATGAAAAAGTTGATGACTTAACTGTGATATTTCCATTAATCCACAGATTGAGAATTCCTGATTTTCTTTCCATATCATATGTTGCCTCCACTAAAAAAAAAAAAAAAAGGAAGTAGCATCAGATGATCTATACGTATTCTTTGAATCTTAGTGGTTCTTATTGGCAATTGTAAGATAGTGTGTGGCAAGCACCAAATCACTTATCAAATAAAGCTTTCCAGCAGGTAAATGAAATCTATTTTATTGGGCAGAGAAGCATGCCATGCAAACCCATTATGAATTGCAGATTTTCATAACTAAGACACTTGTCTTCCAACACTTTAGAGGTAAGCCTGGCTGGCTATACCATCTCTTGGCCTTGGTGGTCCAGAGTATAATTTTGTAGACACAAAGTTTGCACCATCTCAGAAAAGGGGTCCTTTTTGTGTATCAAGTTTCTAAACACCAGGGCTCAGAAGAGAACCCCTGGGACAAAAGCAGTCACCCTATGTTCAAGGAGAGATGATATCATTTGGAAGTCATTTGCTCAGGGAAGAAATAGGAGGGAGAAAACATCTGTTGACTGTTTGGAGGCTTGCCAAGCAAAACAGGAGTTGCGGTTGATAGTTAGGACATGCTAACAAAACCAAGGAAAGTAATAATTGTGTATGGAAGCATACAAATACATACTACACATAGTTTTCAAAAGATGACCTTCAAACTAACACAGCTGGAATTTTTCCGAAGGATGGTTATCTATCTTTGATTTGCATGAATAAAGTAAATGGAAACTAAACCATTTTTTCTTAAATATTTTATGCAGAAAAGAAAACTCACTTTGTCAGCTGTTTCTCAGCCTTCCAGATGGTTTGGAAGACATACTTGCACTGGGACTAAGGGAGAAAAACCTGTGAGACAGAAAAAAATGTACACTTGTGCTTCAGATACTGCATAATCACAGAGTAGACAGCTTTGGAAGGGACCTTTGAAGATCAAGTCCAGTCCCCCTGCCAAGGCAGGGTCACCTAGGGCAGGTGGCACAGGAATATGTCCAGGTAGGTTTTGTATTTTTCCAGAAAGGGAGACTCCACAACCTCCCTGGGCAGCCTGTTCCAGTTCTCTGCCACCCTCAATATAAAGAAGGGTGAGTTTTAATATTTGGGTGGATCTTTTGGTCAAAGAAGGCTGGGTGACCCATTCCTTCACTCAGTTGTTCCTCTCTCTTATGGGCAATTACCACAGAAGATACAATGTGGCTACAATTACTCTTAGCTGATAGTTAAATGAAGTTAATTTAAAATAAAGACAGTGCTTAATATCCAAAAGGTTAAAGGAAAAGGAATGTTGGTGAAACAACATAGTGAAACAATATAGAACTTGGTTTTAATTTTTTTTTTCCTTTTCCCTAGAATATTACTGAGAGTATTCCAATGATCCTTTTCTCTTAAAAAAAATCCTCAGGTCACAATATATTGAAGTGGGGAAAAATAATTAGCATGAAATGTAAGTACTAATATTAATTAAACAGATTATATGAACTTCCCCTGTGCTGGGTAATGAAACAATGGAATCTAGTATATGGGTAGCTGCTCATCTCTAGTCATCTGTGTCTGGACATCTCATCAGGAGAAAACTCTTTCTTGCTCTATTTCAACACTCCACCTGCAGTCTCTAATGGTATCAGGAAATGCTGAAGCACAGGAAATATGAAAGCAACAGTCTGTTAAAAAGACTAACGTACATTTAAGGATTTATGATGGACTGGGTCTCCAAAAGTCGAGATGAGTCTCCCATAACTTTCCATGGTATTTTAAAAAAGATAGTGAACAAAAGGAAATTGAATATAATTTCCCTTGAGCTTTAATATTGTTAAGATTTATTACAAATCATCAAGAGCTGAGAAGTATGCCTTTAGTTCCTTGATGGTACTCCTTAATTCTTGTATCTTCTAGAGCTCTCTAGTATTGACAATGCTGAAGTCTGTATGACAATAAAACTTCTAACAAACTGGAAAGAATTTTGATGAGTTAGGTCTTCTTAGTTTCATTTTAGAGGTCTTCTGAAGGTCTTAACTTCCTTATATAGAAGACATAAACATGCTTTTAATGGACCCACTGCTACTTAATGTCTTGTGAAAGTTGTGGCCAAATAGAGAATTTAGGCCAAGTCCACATTTTCTAAAACCCCAGAGACTGTGGTTATTTTAATTTCAGAATTACTCTTCCATCCTGGTGAGGGGGTATGTAGATCTACATATCAGGGTCCATGAAGTACCAAATTATGTCCTCAGCTTTACTCAAGGTGATTGCCAAAAACAGGTGTTGTGAAAGAATACTGCCCGCTGAAATAAGTGGACAGGCTGGGAACTGCCTTAAAGAGCCTTTAAGGGTGAGATCAGAGGGACAATGTGGGGATTTGGGCCAGTAAGCATTACAGGGATGAAGGTGGATCTGATTTTCTCTCTTGCAGAAGCAAAGTGAGCATTCTGAAAACAAGGAGCCAAGAAAAAAAATGGATCCTGGGTTGGACAGAGACCTGAGACTGATTATATGATTGTCTGGATGTTGAGGAATGACTGTGAACTCTTTTTTACTCCTGAGAAAGGTGGGAACTTTAATCACCCCAAGTACTTTAAGCAGCCTTTCTTTTCCATTCAGTAGGAATTTGAAGGGTTTTTAATTTGAAGAAAAACCCAATCACTTAAATTGTATATTTCTTTAAACATATATGATTTTATATAACTGCTGAGTTTTACTATTGTTATTTTCATTTCTTCAGGAGGAAACTCTTACCAAATGGTTTGCTTGCAAAACTTGTCATTAAGCATAGCAGAATAAATAGCTATGGATAAGCGACCTTTGTGGTGTTTTGGATTTGCAGATCCTCTCTATTTATTTCATAATTCTTTGAACTGATGAAATATGCCAAGTCTTCCCCCCCTCCAATTTAATTTTCTTGCTCTGCCAGTGTATTTGTAACTGGGTGGAATCATGTGTTATTTAAATAATGATTCCTGTCTGAAAGCAATTTCTGCCCTGTTTGTGGAAGAACTGTTCATGCAAAAACAGAACCTGTGGCAGCTTAGGATTTCTATTTGAAATCCTGAATGGAATAAAATGACTGGAAATAAAGCCTCAAAATATTGTGTGTTGTAATTCCTTTTTCTGTTCTAAACATAGAACTCTGAGTTATTAAAGGGTCCAAGTTCTGACACAAATATTTTTCTCCTTCCTTTTAATAATTGCCTGTGTTAACCAGGCATGGTGACAACAAACTTTGATCCTTACAGTGGTATTCATAAATCTCCAAGCTGCATCCAGTCAAACAGTTTCAGGACTGGTGAAAATAAGTTGGTGCTTGCTAGATATACATCAATGTATTATCAGACTACAAAAATATGGATGCATATCAGGTAGTCTCTTGCGAAGGAGATTTGGAGTGCTATACCCTGGAAGATTAATGTTGTTGTTGCATTCTTATCAACAGCACATTAGAAAGCACTAATACTTTTTCAATAATGAGAACAGAATGTGTCAAATAGTATGCAATCCCTCATACCAACATGCTTTCTATAAATATTTGCAGTAAAATATCTCTTCATAATAGATTGTATATTATATACATATATAAATATAAACACACATGTATCAGAATGCTGGAAAAAGACATGTTTGTATAGACTTCTCTAATTTTCCCTGGGACTTTTTTTCTTCCTTCACATCCAAGTTTAGAACTATCTCTGAAGTGTTATCAAAGTAATAAAGGAAATGGCTAAAATTCCACTAAAGTAAGGTAAATATTGTTTTTAAACATGGGATTAGAGTAAATCTAATCCGGCCTGCACAGTTAGGGGTTCAGTGCTCTCCACAGCACTACCTCAATTCCCAGAAAGAATGATTGCAAGCTGAAATATAATATTCTGCCAGGAAATCACTAGTTCCGAGTTATTAGATTCCAGCCCTGGTTGAGACTGAGGGAAGGAGACAGCACAGGAAGCACTCCGAGTTCTTCGTAAGTGTGGCTCAACATTTTTTGAATAGTATGCTTTCAGAGGTAATGGAGATGATGGACTGCAGCAACTGAACTGCAGGTGCAAAGAGACCTTCCTGTAAACAGTGATTATTTCTCCTTTTCCTGTTGAAAGTGTGAGCACAAGTACTTAATTTTGTTCTCTAATGTTTGGAATTGAAGTATTTATATTTCTTGCAGTTTGAAGTAACCATATCTATTTTTGCATGAATCCCTGTGTGTGGGATGCATAATGTTATGTTCTCTTTGAGGAGAGACCACAAAATTTCAATCTTCACTAAATAACTTCAGCCTAAATCAGAAACATAGATAAAAAAGCTTCTAAGGTTACTGAGGTCGCTCTTTGATGCCATATTCTCGATGCTAAGGAGCTTTACAATTCTCGTTAAAAGGATCATATTGTCTACATGCATGAAGTAGATGACTCAAACCTGAAAACAAGTAGCCTAAAGTGTATCAGTTATGATTTATTTTCTTTTAAATCAAGGGAATACTGGTATTTTTCTTTTCATTAAGAAACATCCTTTGGAGAAAGCATCTGTTTAGGGAAGGCCAAGAAAAATATTCTTTAATGTTGCTCTTTTATCATGTGGGAGACCTGCAGTTCAGGTATTTCCTGTTCTTACTTTTCCTCAGTTGTATTTCCCAGCAGATGACATCTATCTTGTTTATTTTTCAACATAAATCCTTATTGATTATTCTTGGGACAATTTTGCCAGTTACATTGGACTACTCTTGCAGATCAAATTCTGTATTGGTCAGCCTTAACTAGAATATGACATATGACTGAAAGGCTGTTTACATGGAATTATAATAATTTTATTTCTGTTAAGTGGGAAGTGGGCAGCTGTTATAAAACTTCATAATGCATTTTCTGTTGTAGCAAACATTTGCATCGCTGGATTTAGTAGGGATGAAAGACTGCATCCACTATGAAGAAATAATCACATTCCTTTCCATGCTTTGACTACATAGGAAAGAAAAACAATTATTTTTTCTCCCTGTCTGCAACAGTCAAGTCATTGATGGAACCATGCTCTGGTGTTTAGGTAACTGCAGGTAATGCTGCCTGGGAACAAGTAGGGTCCTCTAAGTGCTCACTCCTTTTTTAACAAATATCCCTGAAATTGCTCTAATGATCATTACATGTACACAAATCAGAAGAATCTTAAATAGTATTTACTCTGGCAAGTGTCATGCATTTTAGGCTTCCCAAGAGATTTTCTATCCTTGATGGCAACCTCCAGGAAAGTGTGTGACACTGTTCTGCAGATTGGTATTTTAAAAAGGGTCATTCAGACATCTGGACTAAATTTGCATTTCAGTCCTTCTGGTAGACTGAAATGTAAGTAAAGATACTTGGAGTGTAAAGAACAAGTGTGTGAATTCACACAGTAAATTCAGAAGGAAAATATTTTCAAAAACCCAAATGAATCAGAAATACAAATTTCTGTAATTTCCTTTCCTTTTTGTCATCAGTATTCTGTTCATGGGGTCCAATAACATTTCACATCACAATAACCAGCAATAGGGAAAATGGTAAAATAGATGCAGATATAGTTCTACTTCTATAGAAGTAGAATATGTTTCTGACAAGTGTCTACATTTTTTCACTGGAATCTTCATCAGAAGTTTTAGGTTTAGTAAAGGAAAAATGCTTTGCAGAAATTCTAATTTCAATGAATGCTCATTTCAGAAAAACACTGGGGAAAAAAAAGCCCCCAAAGCTACAATTTTCTTGTTGACCTACTGAGTTTTTAATAAGAGCAGCTGGATAAACTTTTTATGTTAATATTATGCTATTAGAGGTATGAGATGCATCTCTGACGTAATCTTCATTGAATAATCATGTTGTTTTCCTCAGTAATAAAATTCATGCTAAAATATTTGGGCTTGCCAGTCAAAGCAACAGAAAATAAAATAAGGAGCCTACAGAAAAACACAGGACTGTTTCATTTTTCTTGGATCTTGTGGAAGGATATTACTTTTAAAATTGCAGCTCTGCTACCTCATCTGTCAGGTTAATTTCACCAGTGTTTTCCATTTCCTTCTGTTGAAAACCATTAAAATGATGGTATTTAATATGAACCCTCATTTTAGTGTACTGTTTATTTAAGACAATTGATGCTATGAAAGAATTTGGTTCTCTTTTTCAAAAGTTCCAGGATTTTCACTACCCAGATATGACTTCCCTAAAGTGACCTGTTAGTTGATTTTGGTTAATGTCATAAATATTTTTTAGGTTCATAAATGTCATAGTCTTGTAAATATTCTTGTTCTTAAAACTGGATTGAAGGTTATAGGCTGTTTATTTTCATTCTATTCTCATTTAACACAGGCTACTGTCCACCTACTGTCTCCACCACACTGAAGTGGACAGAGTTATAAACAAAAATCTATTTACCATAAGCCTTCTGCTTGTCTGGTCCATTTATCAAGATTAAGAAAACACAAAAACATCAAAACAATGAACTGCCCGACCTCTAGTGCTGGCAGTCGCCCCGGATGCCTTGCCGGACCAAGGGCACAGCAAAAGCCAGCGTCTCTCTGGCAGTCAGGGACAGGCAGGAGCTGCGCTGCCAGCCCGCGTTTGCTTTGGCCCTGTGAAGGCGAAATGTGGTATCTTGTATTCCCTCAGGCTGCTTTCTGGTACGGAAGAAGCAGAAGGCCTAGAAAACCTGTTTGCTTGAATATTTTTACTGCTTGGATGTCGTGTTTTGAGGCTGATGCACGCACCTGCAAGGTAAGAGAGCGGAGAGCCGTGCCGCTGCCCGCTGCAGCTGCGGGGCTGAGCGGCCGGAAGGGTGCCCGTGCGCGTAGCTGCGCCCCAACACCTTTTGACACTGCAGTGACATCCTTACCCCTTATTTATAACAGTTGTACCCTCTAATTTGAAGAGAAAAACATGTATTTTATCTGCTGGTTCCTGGTATTCTTTCTTTGCCGACTCCCGACGGCCCCGACGGCCCCGGTCCTGGCTGGCCCGTGCCGTGCTCTCCCACCCGTGTGCCGGGGCCCGCTGTCCCGGGCCCGCTGTCCCGGGCCCGTTGTTCCGGGCCCGCTGTTCCGGGCTCGCTGTCCCGGGCCCGCTCTCCCGGGCCCTCCGCGGAGCCGTGGCTCCGGACCCGCCCCCGCGGGCATGGCGAGGGCGCTGCCGCCGCGTGACAGCAGAGGGCGCCCGCGCACCGCCCGCCGCGGGGTCTGCGGGGCCGCGCCGCCCCTGAGGGACTCCCGCAGCCCCGCATCCCTGGAACCCC
>VYXF01002162.1:1085610-1201544 GCA_013397295.1 Polioptila caerulea | reverse complement strand
CTGGAACCCCCGGTCCGTACAGCCCCTGGAACCCCCCCAGCCCGTACAGCACCTGGAACCCCCGGTGCCCCGCAGCCTCCGCCCCGGGCGCGGGAGCGGCGCTGGCCGAGGGCCTGTCCGGCCCGCGGGTGCAAGCGGGCTCAGCTTGTTCCGGCACTCAAGGTGGCTCTCAGCGCAGGTAACTCGGAGATGGGTGTGCGAGGCAGCTCCGAGCACCTTCCTCTGGCTGGCTGGCCAAGTGTCAAACGGGAAGCACAGGACGGGAAACCACTTTTTCAGGTCTTCACTCCTGACATAGTAATTTAAAAATATTTCAAGTGTAAATATCAAAAGGTAGAAAGAAGAAAAATGTCCTGTCTATGCGCAGGAGGATCCAGGCAGAGAGGGTTCTGCATCAATACATTTAATTAAGAACATACCTAGATTTTTAAAAATGGTGCCCATATCAGCCTGTACATGAACAATATATATATTGGTGTTGAGAGGTTTTCCTGTCTATTTACTAGTGCTAAAATATTACTTTTTTTAGAAGCTTGCTATATAGTGTAGAGCAAGACACAATATGGCACCTTCAAGATACTGGATCTAAAATGAAAGAATCTCAAGGTGAGTAGCAAATATTCTGTCAAATGCAAGAACTTGACTTCTCAGTACTATGCTTTTCTTTTTAAAAACCATTTTCTCTAGCAATGGGCTAGATAACACAGTCGTGGGAGACTTTGAAGAAAAAAGCCATGGTTTTTAAGCTTTAAAAACATTTGTTTGCTTCTGGGCAGGGTTAGGTCTGACTGAGAATAATGTCTTCCGTTTTGGAAATAGAGATGTGAGAGGTTTGTTATTGAGACATTAGAGAGAGAGAGGGAGATCTTGTGGTCTGAAACAACTTCCAGAGCTCTCATTCCACATCCTCTGCAATATTTACAAGGCAAATAATTTATATGTAATCTGGCTTTACTCAGTGGAGCTCCTCCTGATCTATACACTGCAGTAGAAATCATAAACAGATATTCCACATCTGTTTCTGGTTTTGCACATGGGAAAAAAAGGAATCGAAACCTAACATCTAAGCCTCAGTCCATACATTTTAATATTCTAAATGAGACTTATCTCGAGTAGGATGACTTGCCTGCTGTGGAGTGGATATGGATTATTTAATTAATTAGCATCCTTTGCAGACACTTTTTAAAGGGCACAGCACAAGAAGTACAGAGCTATCAGTTACTTCAATGCACCTCCAGTTAGCAGTGCTTATCTGACTTTACTCTCTTTTAAAACCCATGTATTTTTTGTGGTTGTGTCTCAGATGCAGTAAAGCTGCAGCAGTGGCATTGAGACGTACCATAGCAGAGTTTGTGGCCTTTTCCAATGACTAGGTTATATCATGGTTATAGTTCTAGATGTTAATATATAGAATAAATGATAGGCCCTGAAGTAAAGCCCTATAAACACTGAGCCTTGAGTGGATGATGACATCGTAATTAACCAGAAGGGCAAGGTTCCAGAGCTTGCTGTTGTCACCAGAGCCTTCTGTAATTACAGCTTTGTCCATATTATCTCCTGTTTCACTTTTTTCTCTTTGCAATTCAGAGAACCAGTTAACATTTTTAGCAGAAAACAGATTGCTGGTAGAGAAATATAATCTGACAGCTAAAAATTGTAACTATCAACGTTGGTATTTTACAGAGCCTAATTTCTTATCTGTAACAAATGTACTTGACTGAGTATGACAGTTCTGTCGACAGGGGATTAATGCCTAGCGAGTTTTTTTGTGTCAATCCTACTTATTCTTACATGGAAGCCAAGGATGGCAGAGAAGGTAATTCAGAGCATTTTAGTTGTCTCAGAAGCTGAACAATTCTCTTTGCAAAGAGGTGATGACTGTATTTGGAAAGTATTTCAGATGTAGTATGCTCTCTGCCTCACGAACAGTAAGAACTAGGTTCATTTACTGCATAAAATGGAAAACAGAGATGGAGCATATCTAGACTGGTGGATTTGCTGAGTTGAAAGAGTAATTTTGGAACTTTAGGCCTCTCAGAGCAGTTCTGTTGCTGGATATTGGCTGCCTGCATCTGGTCTTTAAGAAGCCCATCCAAACAACTGCGCTTGTGACGAAGACACTTTCAGAAGTAATAAATAATTACCCCTGAAATAAGGGATAAATTGTGAGGTTAGATCATGTCATATTCATATCACACACTATACATATAGATATATATATAAATTTAACTTCAAGATAGGATCTGCATCTTAATTCAGACAGAAAGAATCAGAGAATGTCCTGATTTGGAAGGGATCCACAATGATCACTGACTCCAGCTTCTGGCCCCATGCAAGAGAATTGCACCATGTGCCTGAGGGCATTCTCCAAATGCTTCTTGAATTCTGTCAGGCAGGTGCTGTGACCACTTCCCTCAGGGCCTGATCCAGTGCCCAGCCACCTCTGAGTGAAGAACCTTTGCCTAATATCCAATCTAAATCCCCCCCGACACAGCTTCATGACATTCCCTTGAATCCTATGGATTTTGTGGCTTTTATGACTTTGTATTTTATTTTTATTCTTTATGACTTCTAGCTGTTACATGTCTTTCTGTAATTCAGTTATTTCTTCTGTGCTTCTAAAATAAGTTGCTAATTTTAGAGTGAACTTCATAGAAAATTTATGATTTTTTAAAAACTTTTGACCTTTTCTTATCCTCTCGAACTACAAGAAACACAAGAATGCTCTGTAGTGGCATTTTTAATTCATTACTTGTTTTTAAAAACTTTTAGCAACAAAATCTGTGAGCAGGTGTGACGCTGGATCTTCTCATAAGGCTTGTGCTTAGTGATTTGAATGTGAAAATATAGTGAAGACTCAGGTTTTGTAATCCAGTAGTTCCTGAACAGGAGTTGTGTGTAGCATCTCTAAAAATAACTATGTACTTTTGGAAATATTGCTGAATCCAGTGCTGTATTCTTACTATAAATCCAAGGCACCTTACCACAGTAATCTTAGCAATAGTGACAATAGCTTTTGAAGCAAACATAATCTAAGAGTGGTTTTACCTCAATAAATTAAGATTGCTTGCTTTCCTCCTCCATCTACATCCACATTATATGGCATAAAGGAACCTTTTAAATTATAAAGACATATAAAAGGAAGAACAAAATATCCAAGATTTAGCAAGCAGATTTTTTTATTAACTCTTCTTTTTTCGTTCATGTGCAGGCACAGTTTGGTATGTACAGTAAAAATTGATTCAAACTGTGATCCCTTGTCTGATTCCATTATCCCAGACATTGAGATATAGACTCTGAATGTGGTGTCTGTTTTTCTTCTGTCTTCAAAATTTATGCCAATTTAGTTTTTGTTACAGGAAAACACAGATTCCAACTCTCTTGTTTGAACATCAAGCACTGTGCCAAAACCAGGACCATCCTAAGGAACTCCCTTTCTCCTCAGGCTTTCGTGGTTTGTATTAAATGAAATCTCAATTCACAGCTATTCCACTGAGGCTTTTCAAAACCTTTCTTAAAATCATCTTTTGCCATTTTTGTTTTTGTTGACCTGATGTTTTAAAATTACAGAGTTTGTCAGGGCTCTTACTACTTAAATTAGTGTCTAAATTATCGCAGTATCATGCCTTTCTAAAGTATAATACTGTAATTATGGTGCAAAATTACATTAATCCATGATTTATGATGAACAAATAGTAAACACTGTTATCACTTTGTCATGTATGTGTAGCTGCATTTCTCTGTTGTGCAAAATATCATTCCATTGTTACCAGTATTTTCTGTGGTGCGCAGAAAATGAACTTGTCCTTCATTCATTCATTTAATCCATTCACTGTAATTTGAGGCAGCAGTCCCAACCTAAAAAGAAACTGTGATGTTGCAAAAAATTATTTTAATATCAAGTTTCATTCCCATGTAGTTGATTGCATGTGAAAAAAGTAGCACTATAAATGTGCAACGCATGATATTTGCTTCTTTTCCAACACACCTACTGCTGATTTACCCCATCCCAGTTTTGTGGGTTTGGCATGATAAAGGCAGTATTGAATTTGTGCAAGCTGCTTTGAGAAATAAACCACAAGCTCTTGTGGCAATAGCCTTATTTCTTTCTGCAGACACTGAAGCAGAGGGCTGGATGTGACCAGAAGAGAGAAGGATTTCAGGGAAATCTTCAACATGCAAATGAATCACTTATATAAACTCCTGTGTTGTTTAATCCCATTGTGTAAATGTAAAGATCTGACTCGCTACTGTACAGAACTCTCAAAACACTGAATCACCCACCACAAAGCTCCTTTCTCTGTCTGATATTTTGCAGTATCTCATTTTCAGGCTGCAGGTTTGGTGAAATGTGGGTTCTCTCTTTGTTTATTAGTAGTTAAAGCTGGAGCGGAAGCGTTCCTACCTTGTGAAGTCCTACTGGATGGCAGTGTAATCCTCCTAATCCAGGGAGGGCTGTGTCTCTCCTGTGTTACCTCTACTTCAGGATCAAGCCTTACCAGTGTTGGGGTTTTTTTTAAGAAATTATTTCATTTTAGAAACAAAAGTATTTTGTTTCTTTGATGAATCAAAGAGATGTTTTAACCTACAAAAAATCAGTACAGGACCATTCAATTAATCATCTCCAAAAGTATTACAGAATAAAATTATTTCATTTATTATACAATTGTCTCTGGCTATGATACCATGGCTAGGTTTTTTTCTTCATTATACACATTGATAAAGAAAAAATTTCATGTGATTTTGCAAAAAATCAAGCGATGATTTCTATTATTCATTTTTAAAATCCATAATTCTAGAGCAGTCTGTTAAAACACAAATACTTTACACTTTGAGTTTCATATTCTCTGTACTGGGAAAATGAGAGTAGATCTTTATGATAACCAGACAGATTAAATCTGGGAAATGATTCACTGTGAAGGGATTCCCCAAGTTTGCCTGGAATTTAATTGGACAGCAGTCTTTATCCAGTAGGGATTATGATACTTAAAATGCTGAGTGCTCCAAGGTTGATGTTCACTAGACCACAGAATTACCCTCTCTGTTGAAAAGGTTTGCACAGAATCCTCACTTTTTTTTTTATTGAAAGAAAGACTTCTAGTCCAATCTAAAGGTGTCAGTGTTATATTAACTAAATTTTCTTAGTATGAAATAATGATTAAATCAGAGACTGGGATGTTTCTCTACTGAGTAGGAAATACCTCTTTTACCCCCTCTCTTACTAAATAAATATGTAAATGCATTTTTTCAGGAAGAATAATTTCAAAGGAAGAAAAAATATGTTCAGTGGTACAGAAAAAAACCCTTCTAGAGAATTTGTTCAATTCAGACTCCTGGGGACTAGGAAAATGGCAGGGGTTATGTGTTCTCTATACTCTGAGTGAGTGCTTTCAATTGCATAGTAAGTAAAAGATATTTTTTGCCAATTTCTTATTTCATAACTTTGCGTCTTCACTTTTTTTACTACTACTTGGAAATGCAACATTTAGGAAGAACTGAGCCAGTTTGTTTTCCTAGTCCTCAATATCTTTTTCACCTTAAATTTTTTTTTTCACTTTCATTTCAGATCAACCCAAATTTGGATTTTTCTGTTCAATTCCTCAGCTAAATTGAAAAGTTAGTTATTTACAGCTTCGCAGTTACTCTTAACATTTTTTTACCAGAGGTTCTTGGGCTTAAAATTTTGTTGCTGTCTTCAAGCCTATATTTCTAGCAAGTTTTGTATTGGCTTTGTGTGTGATATTACAGCTGTGCCCCTTGAAGTGATAGCCTCTAATGCTGAAATTTACTTTTTGCTTTTATAAAATTAGCAAAATTACTATTTTATTATTAATAAGCCTTCATAATAAATAACATTATGTTCTCTTTGTGCCTCAAGATGCATCATAACTCATTATTCCAAGTGTAGGTACATATTGATTTCATCTCACAGAGCATTTGTAAGCTTATTAATAAGGCCAAGTCTTAACAGCAGAAACCTCCCAGCAATTTAGGCTTGTCTTATTTCCTGCTCAAGGGGCAGCCTTTTACTTCTGTGAGGGTGCCTTTGCCCTTTTAAAATTAGACTATGGCTTTGCACATTAGACAGTAATCTCAGTTAGGAATTCTGGCAAGTGTGTTCTAAAACTCCAGGTGCACAGTATCCCCAACATTCCCCATGTTTGTATTGGCAGCCACAGGCTCAAACAATTCCAGCAACTAAGTGAGGCATGCGTGCCCTTCCCTTCCTGAGACCATGTTGGCCATCCTTGATTCAAGGTGTGCTTTTCTGACTGTTCTTCCATTTGCTCTTTTCCAAGGTTTCCCCCACAACTGGTGCAAAGCTGCAGGAATAAGTCTATAGTTTTCTGATCAATAGATCAGGAAAAATGGCCTTATTTTTTTGACTTGACACACTTTCAAGTCTTTTCAGCCTGTGTTCCTTTAGTTTCTTTCCTTTGAGTTGCAAAAGGCAGAATTTCATATTAAACTTTCTTTAGGGTCAACATTTGCCAGGATTTTCTACCTGTAGCCAAGAGCTTCAGTGCAATCATCTAGTCCAAAGAAATGATGAAGGGAACACAGATTAAACCAGAGATTTTGTCATTGGCTGATGAAGCAATTAAGCCTAGTAGAGCAACACAAATTCCTAGATCTTACACTGAAAATTGGTGCTTAGTCAGAAGCGTGCATGTCTCAGATAATAAAATCTGCCAGTTTCTTGCTCTGTCAAAATCTGTGGGGTTTCACTTTCATAATTGAATAATACTTGTAGCTGAAAAGAAGATTCAGAACAGAGGCAGAAATAGCAACTTTGACTCATCCCTCTTACATGTTTGTTCATCATAAAAAATCATAAACCTTGTAAAGCTCCTTTTACTAAACTAAAAATTGAAATGAATGTTTTGTAGAAATAAATGTGGTGAAAAAGAAAACAGATTTGCAAAGCAATTAATGTAGAAGGTTGTTTGACACATCATTTTCTTCTCCAGTAATTTCTCAAATAATTACATTTTTAAATCTTTTACAAACTTCTCTTTTACTAAGAGATGCCCAAACAAAGAAAAAAAGATTGCATATTATAAATTTTGAGTTGCTCTTTGGTGGATACCAGGGTATTTTCTTTAAAATGTACTTTTAACTCTCTGTATCAAACCTTAATAATAACTATTTTCCTCAACTGTTGTTTCTTTAGATGCATTTAGTGAATGATGAACTTCAAAGAAAAGAATAGAATTATGTACTGCAAAATTACTAAAATACTTTTGTGAACATTCCAAGAATTTTGCTGTTAATTCTATGTTGCTTGAATTATTTTTCAAAATAGAAAAATAATTGTTAGTGTT
Organism: Polioptila caerulea; assembly: GCA_013397295.1. NCBI lineage: Eukaryota > Metazoa > Chordata > Aves > Passeriformes > Certhiidae > Polioptila > Polioptila caerulea. Next base: position 1,194,219 of record VYXF01002162.1, on the reverse strand, counting down.
AGATGTGCAATATTCTCTAAAATAAAAAAAAAATGACAACAATAACAAAACCCCTAAGAAAACAGATTGGAAAAACAGTTTAAAATTTGGCAGAGTAGAAGATCTTTCTTTTCACAATTTCTGTGATAAATTGAATTAAAACTCACAGTTGTTTTGCATATTATTCACACAAGGACTTTTTTGGCCATCTGGTGTTGCCAAGTGCCAGAGATCCACATTTCATTTTTTTAGCACTATCCTGCCAAGTTATATAAAGGAACTGTTTGCCCTCAATGTTGTTTTTTCTAAATTATTTGGAGTGCTGTGTTTCAGTCTCCTTTGGGTCTATTCATTTTACAGTGGTTCTGTATTCTGTCCCTTCTGTTCGTTTTCCAATAACAGCAGATGTCTTACATCCAGAAATCTTTTCTTCAGTTGAAGCAGATAGATCCCTCAATTCCTTGACTCCCACTACCCTTCACACAACCTATGCCTGCATTTTCCTGCCAGGAAAAAACCTTTTAGGAATCTGTTTCTCCCATGCTGTTTACCTTCATCCTTGATTGGTTTTCCTTCCCTGACTCACTTTTTCTCTGTCCCCATTCTGTTACAGTGATATAATACTTATGTGCACAACAAAAATTGGTATCAGAACTTGCAGTGAACCAAATGCCTGTTAAAAAAGGAGTTGGAACTGGAAGATTTAAAAATGCCCTTTGTCTATCAAGATAAAGCTGATAACTTTCCATTAAGCCTTTTAGACGTGGGTAAAATGTTCTGATATGTTGTAGTTAGTGAAGTGGGGTTGTGAATTGTTCTCTTTAAATGAAGAAGCAGAGATCAGCTGGCCTGAAAAGTCCTTGTTTCCAGAAGTGAAATGATATGTAAATCAGTTATGGAAATGTGAGGTTTAACTTGCTTCGTCCAAATTAGATTTTTCCCGCATACGCCTAACTAAATATTTTGTTGTGTCTAAGTGGCTACAAGTATATACTGAATGGGAGAGATCACAATATTAAGTTACACGGAGACATCACACATGGGGACATGAGGGATGTTATTAATTTCTATTTTCTGAGAAAAAGGAATGATGCCAGAGTAAAGATTCCTGAGCTACAGTTAGTGACTGAGAATATAATTTGGCTATTGTGTTTAAAGGGCTTATTTAACATAATTTTTCACTTAATGATCCCAGTTTCTAGAAGAAACCCATGCAGCTCTGGGACTTCAGGACATATGGGATCTGCATCATTGTTGCTGACTCCCACTTCTGTTTTAAAAGGCAGCAAGATAAAGAGATATGTGACAGGGGGTTGACTTACGTCATGCCACAAATTTCCCAGGCTTAAGGTACAGTTATATCTGTGTTAATCTAAGCATCACAACAACATAAACAATGGTATGTGTGACTAACAGTGGAGCTTTGTTGAGAATATTTGTACCAATTATATTATGAATGATGGAATTTCAGGCACGTGTTTGGATTACCTATCCATTTCAGTCGTTTCCTGTTGTTGATTCTTCCTAGCAGTAATTTTTTTCCAATTACAGGAATCGTTAGGATTATTTTTTTTTCCTGGAGACACTAGGCCTTTAGTATAGGTAGGAAAAGAGTCTGAATTGTTTACATAGCCATATCCTCAAAGGGGCTGCTACATAGGGTATCTTTCAAAGCTTAGCAGAGTGCATACTACAGCTAGAGGATGTAGGACATCTCAAGGGTCCCTGTGGCTATTTAACTCTTTGAAATAAATGGTTCCCTCCAGTATGGGAAGGAAAAAACCCACATTGGTTTACCAAAGCTGTGCAAACACATTCATCCAAATAACACTGATCAATTACATTAAAAAAATGGGTCATTTTTGGAGCAACATGCAGATGAAGGGAAAGAGGCACGATTTATTTATTTCATGATCATTTTTGCTTAGATGAACACTATACTAGGAAAAATCAGCTGCTAAAAGAGATAGTCTGCTTATGCAAATGAAGGAAGTAGGCTTTTTTTTTATTGTTTAGAGAACCAGAAGGTGCAAAAAACAGGCCTATTTCCAAGAGCACACACTTTTTCCTTCAGTGAGGAGAAGACAGATATGCAATGCTTTCTTAGAAATGTTCATCATTCTGTTTGCGGAGCAAGATTCTCTTTTGCTAACCCTGGCAAAGGCATGATATTTACCCTAAACATGAATGAAATTGAAGGTATCAGTGGAAATTCTCAGCAATAACATCAGAAGTAAAGTAGAATAACATTCTACTTTGTAGAAGTACTATTTGATTCCCAGAATATTGTAGCACAATGGCCTCAATTTGCTTAAAGATGAGACAAAAGCCACCTTCTCTGTGGCAGAGATAAAAGCCATCTTGCTAAATTTAGCAGTGGACTGTAAAACAAATCAGCAGTTGTGTCTAACAAATCAGCAGTTGTGTGTGTGTGAAGTCTTATCTGCTAGAGGTTTCTCATTTTGGAGATTCATTGTTTCCCCTCCAGGTAGGTTTATAATGGAATTTGAGCTCACCAGATATCTATCCTGTCTTTCTCCAGATAGAAGAGGAACTGACGAACTAGGGGAAACAAACCAATTAAAAGCAAGTGTCTGGCATGTTACTAATTTCTTCTTGGTATTCCCAAGTCTTTGTTATCCCTCATTTTCCTCCTCTTTCATTTCTTGCCCATGTGGTCTTGTTTTCCAGGGCATCATTCCGGTTTCCTTTTTCTTCTCACTACACTTGGCATTTTTATGGCACTGAAAAGTACTTAATTCTTTGCAGTAATTAAATGTTTTTACTTCTGGATAAAGATAGGAAAGTTAAAGGAAAAATGTAAACAATTTGTCAAAGACTTCTTATGAATCAGAAATAGAGTGCAAAAGACCTAGTTTGTGCTTCCCCTGAAGTGCCCAGGAATTAATTCAGGCATTTATATGTGGAGCTTTCTGATTGAAGCTGTGTGACTGGGACTAAACTCTCAGGGTTTAAGGAATGTTGCTATCAGGAGGTGCTTGAGGAGCAATCTCTTCCTGTATGTCCCAGAAATGGCTTTTTTTCAATCACAGAAATCTGCGTTGAAGATGTGATGTGATAAGTAGGGATGGAAACTTATTAATTCTTCCTTTTAAGTGTGATTGTGGTGAAACTGCTGCTTGGTCTTGCAGTTCTGAAAGGGCAGCTTGGGTGACACCATCATTCTATAAGTGTATTTAACCTTCTGTCTTTTACATGTCTAGAGGTAACCCTGAACCACTGATGCAACACCACAAATACTGCATGTCTAAATGTTTACATAATCTTAGATCATATTAAAGCTAAGTAATGCTCAAATAATCCACAAATGGTGCTGTTCAGTGAACATCAAGGAATCATATCTTGGAAGACAGAGAACACAGATAGAGATGTAATGATGGATATTGAATTTTCCTATTCCCAGCTGCGTGTGGAAAGTTGGTATCAAGAAAAAGCTTTCATTTGTTATCCTCTAAGTTCCGTGGACCAAACTCCTACATATTCTTGAAATTCTCTTACAGTAGAATTTTGTAGGATGTAGACTGTTACTCTTTCCTCTTCTTAAACAAAAATTAAGGTTGTAAACTTCTTTTTAAGCAAGGTCTTGATACTGTCCCCATTTTCAAAAAGGGTGAGAGGAATGCCCTGGAAACAGGCCTGTCAATAATACTTCAGTGTCTGTTAAAATTCTGGAGATTATTATTCTGGAGTTATTGAAAAACACCTGAAAGACAACAGTCATCAATCACAACTCTATCATGGCTTCATGAGGGGAAAGTCCTGCTTATCAAGCCTGATTTCCTTTAATGACAAGGTAACCCACCTAGCTGATCAAGGGAAGTTGATCTAACATTTATGGATTTCAGTAAAGCTTTCAATACTGTGTCTCACAGTATCCCTTTGGCTAAAATGTCCAACCTAGATCTGGATAAACACATCATGTGATGGGTGAGCAACCCATCAGTTCATGGGTTGGATGCGAAATGAGGTGACATGAGACTGGAAACCTGTCAGTAGTTCCTATGGCGTTCTGGAGGGTTCCATTTTGGGGAAATGACTTGAACACAGACCTGGAATGTGTACTAGGTGTGTTTAATGATGATACTAAACTGGGAGGAGCTGTTGACTCCCTCAAAGGCAGAGAGGCCCTGCAGGGAGACCTCAAAAAATCAGAGGGCTGTGCAATCACCAAGCACATGAACTGCAATGAGGGAAAGCATCGGATTCTGCACCTGGGATGGGCAATCCTGGATGGATGGACAGACTGGGGAATGAGAGGCTGGAGAACAGCACTGTGGGACAGGACCTGGGGCTCCTGGTCTGTGGCAAGCTGAACATGAGCCAGCAGTGCCCTGGCAGCCAGGAGGGCCAGCCCTGCCCTGGGGTGCATCAGGCCCAGCATGGCCAGCCAGGCAAGGGAGGGGATTGTCCTGCTCTGCTCTGCTCTGCACTGGGGCAGCCTCACCTCCAGTGCTGGGCGCAGTTTTGGTGTAAGTGTAAGAACACTGACCTTTTAGAGAGAGTCCTGAAGAGGGCATGAAGGGTGGATAAGATGGTGGAGGGTTTTGAGGGGAAGCCATATGGGAAATGGCTGAGGTCACTTGGTCTGTTCATCCAGGGGGAGAGTGAGGGAAGAGCCTATGGATGTCTCCAGCTTCCTCATGAGGGGCAGCAGAGAGGCAGGCACTGATCTCTTCTGTCTGGTGACCAGTGACAGGATCCAAGAGAATGGCCTGAAGTTGTGTCAGGGCCCATTTAGGTTGGATATTAGGAAAAGGTTCTTCACCCAGAGGATGTTTGGGCACTGAAACAGACTCCCCAGGGAAGTAGTCACAGCGCCAGCCTGACAGAGTCCAAGAAATATTTGGGCTGTCAGGCACATTGTCTTGTGCAGAGTCAGGAGGTGGACTTCAATGATCTTTGTGGCTCCCTTTCAGCTCAGGATATTCTATGATTCCTCAAGTAATTAAGAGTTTTTCTATCTGCTTTTTCATTTTCCAGATATCCTTTAATGAAAAGTGTTACAGAATTGGCTTGTAGAAAGTGATAATGATTTAGAAGAATGCAATGCAAGGCATTGTCTGAGAAGAATGAAGGAATTTGAACTCTAAGACTGTCTTGTAAACTAAGTGATAGTTAGCTTAGAATTGCAGTATGGACTTCTTTGCTTAGAAAATATGCAATTTCCATTTGCTCCACCCTGTCTTCAGTTATGTGAGGCAGTATGATTTAAAAGCAACAAGGCTTTCTGAAGATCTGCAGGGGTACTGAAAATTAGTTTAGTATTTCTATTTGACCATATAATGGTCAAGTACTGAGCAAAGGCAGCTCTAAGAAAAGGATTTTGTACTTGCCTGATGAGCAAAAAAATTTTAATTGCCAGGTTGTTTCATGTTATGTAAACCTATTTGTCTGTATTCTCACCTAAACTCTTGAAAATGATGGGTACTTGCTTGCTTGGCATCCATGTCAGCAGTAGCTACCCACCTCTTCCAAGACTTAAAATTGCATTTCTAGTAGTGTTTTAACTTTTATTATCTGAAGTTTTTCCTCTAAAAAGAAAAATGAGCATTTTTAAACTTATGAACTAACATTGTTCACCGCTATGTTTTGTAGATTGAAATAAAAATGGAAAATGGAGTTTTCAGAGCACAAGGATTAGATGGAACAGAAGAATAGTGCAAATGTTTTGCAAATCTAATTAGTTAATGTAAGTATTTTTAGTTGAAAATCCCAAATGTACATTAAAATAATCTGTCCATCACTCCTTACAGGACTTTGTGACTGAGTTATAATTCTGTCACTGAAATTCTAAGGAAATAAATTTTTTCAGATGGTAAAATTCATTTGCACTGCTTGAACAAGTGGCTTCTTTCCCTGTTGAGTGGGAAAAATCTGATTTTTCTGACCTGAATTTTCCCCTAGAAAGTTTTTTTTTAAATTTTCTACTCTGTGAATCTCCTCTCTGAGTACCTGTCCGTGCATTTTTGGGGAAGAGGCTCTTTGGACTGTTAAATGAGTACCATGGTATGTGATGCTTTTGTTCCTTAGATGACTGAAAATACGAAGAACATGCCATGCATGTGGGAAACACAATAAGAGAATTTATTTACTACATACATTTTACGAGAGTCAGGGGCTCACCAAGTCTTTATAAGAAGTTTTTGAAGGGTTCTTAGCCACTCAATGACTTATAGTAAGATTTCATCTGAAAGGTTATATTTCCTTTTAAAAATTGACAAAAAAAAAATAGAGGCACGCTATTTAAAAGAAAACATGTTATCTGAACCAATTAAATCAGCATGGAGATCTGTCATGTGGATGCTGCTTCTATAACTGCATGGAACACGTCATTGTCTAGGACTTTGTCTGGACAGGAGACAAATCATTTGAAATGCTGGATGGATATAATCTCCTACACCAACACTTTTATTAGAGAAGACGCATTTCCTTACTTAAACTTAGAGCTCTTCCCATGTGATGCAAACAAACTTCAAAAAGATTTGTGGCATTGAAAGCAAAACATCTGCATTTAAGGTCGTAACTGCATTATTTCAAATTTACAATAAAACTGTACCAAAACAAATCTCTTGTGGTGACAAGGCTGAGTTCCACAACCTCATGTGCGTGGTCAGCAAAAAGGAGTGATTGAAAAAGCTTTCTGTGCTCCACCAAATGAGTAGTTGGGAATGATGGATTTGAAACAGAGTAATCCATGGGTAAGAGAGAAAATCACTACCTAGTGGGAACGAGTAAAAAAAGGTGTAAAGTATGACTGTTTTCAACAGAAGGAATTCTATAATTATATCTTATATTTACATCCCCATGGAAAAAGGAAGATCCATTTAATGGTACATAGACATTGCTTTCATAGGACACAGAAAGATGATGAAAAATAGAGTAAAATAAACAGCAAACTTAAATTCCAGTATTGCACATAGTGAAAGACAAATACAAAAATATTTTTAAACAGTCTTTCTCCTGTCTGAGGATCCAGCCCTTTTCTTTTTATCAGTGTATATTTTACCAATCTGCATGTTAATGTACAAATTTAATGCAAACTGTAATTGCTTGTATAGGTTTATAAACAAGCTAAGATAGAAAACTCCAGAAATATTGCCATCAGGAATAGCTTTCACCACTCTGATACCTGATATTTTTCTAAAATTGTGGGTAGGATGCCTTCTAGCAAAGAGCCAGGAAAAGCTGTATTCTGTCTTGGTGCCAGAGTCAGCTTGGGACCTGACTGATGATTTTCTGAGCCCCTGTCAGCTATGGCCACAAAGGCAGCTCCTTTGGAACTTCACCAACTGGTATAAATTAGAGCAGCCTTTAGGATGGTAAAAGTTGTACAGAAAAGCTGGCCAGGCACAGGTGTGGGCTCAGACAATGAAGCAGAGAAGTGGCTTGATGCCTCATTTTGGGTCCTTTTGTTTAGGCTGGTATGAGAAGACTGATCTTCAGACTTGCACATGGCAAAAACGTGAAAAAAATTATTTGTGTTTATGGATAAAATCGTTTAGCTGGTTTTCATTTTTAGTCACAAAGTTCTGAAGGTTTTGTGGGATGTTGCTTTTATAGTGGTTTTCTTTCCATGACAATTTCTAAATGTGTAATTTCTAAATATTTGTTTCTTATCTTCCCCAAAGATGTATAAGGAGTGATCCCAAATGGAACTGGTCTTTAATAGCAATAGGTTTTACATAGCTGCATTCCTGTTATTTATCAATGAAAGGACCTATATATATTTTTCCTCTCACTTTGGTGTATTGTGCTATTTTACTTCTGGCAAGCATTGTATAAAATCACTAAATATGCCTGTCTAACACAAAATTGAAGTTATTACTGGAGTTCTAAAGGAGAGATGTAGTGATAATACACATCCTGAAGTTTCAATCTGACCAGCAGACAAAAGAGAGCTCCTTCGTGTCCCTGAGGTGAAGAGCTTTGTATTCTTAGGATACTATTGAGCTATTTCATGGGATTTTTTTGGTTTTGTTAAAAAATCTAAATATCAAGTTTGTGGAGAAAATGCTTAAGAAAATGGACAAATAAGATTTAGAGAGGAATAACAACACCCATAATATACTTTAAAGAGTCCTAGAATACGAAGCCATCTCATACAATATCTCAATTTCACATTAAATGTTATGCTTTACTTTTAACTGAGCAGTTAAGTCACCTTGTGCCTGCATTTCTTATGCTATGGACCAGAATGTGACTATATTCACCCCTGAGCAGCTATATGGTTTTATAGAGTTTACAAATGAGACATTTTCTTCTCCAGACGTATCCCTTTACACTTGGAAGATGAAGCTGAAATTTATGTCTTCATTTAACATTTGTTCTTTACAGGTGGTGCCTCCTCACAGTGCCTGCCCTCTCAGAAGTGCCCTTGGTTCAGTGCAGGGTGCCAGCCAGTTGCCACTGACCAGCATCACCACAGGACACTGTTTAAACATTTGTACAACAGAGACTCTGTCACACCATAGCTAACAGCTGGTTTGTTTTCTCCTCAGATTTCAGAATTTTTAGTCATACAAAGGAATGGAAATACCTTGTTTAAAAACAGAGCTGTGTGATGTTTTTATGTTAAGATGGACTTAGGACCCAGAGGACTGTTTGCATGCAAATGGCCTTTCAAGCTAAACAAATGCAGCTGGGGTTTTGCTAAGTCTAGTGTCCCTCAGTATTGCCTAATTACCCAGAATGAGTATCAGGTGCTGTGAGATTATTTTAAGTCAATTCTGCCTGAATATTAGTTTATACATTTACACAAAAATGTGTTGCAAGGAGTTTTATTTTATTTCTTGTCTGTTTTTCTGTATCAAAACTGAGTTCTGAAGTGTTTTTTCAGTAGCCAAGCTTTTGACTTTGCCTTGTATGCTCAAGCAACTGACTTCAAAGTTTCCCTGTGATGTCTGGTGTAACATCTACAAGATATAAGACAAAAGAAAATTTTATAAGAAAACACTAATGTCTTCAAAACCCAAATTCAAAGAAGCATAGAGGTTCATCACTGCAGAATGTCAACTTTTATTCTCCAGGTAGAGTGTGCAAATATTTATAGTGAACTTGGAATTATATAGACTAAGATTTTATTTAGTGTGTATGTTTGTTTGGATGTTAACTTGAGCCTTCATATGTCATATTTTGCTAATACAATTTTTCTAGTTTCACTTCTCAGCTTCCTTAAATCGTGGTGAACAGCAACAATGTGTTCTAAAGAAGAAATTATAAAAGGATGAACCCTCCAGAAATAATCTGTTAATGAAATTTTTTATTTTTTAGTTTATACATATACTTATGCCCTTGCGTAGTACTTTTTTTAAATGGAAGAGAGAAAAAAGGGCATAGCATGGAAGGAAGGGAAAAGAAGAAAATTAAAACTAGATGATAAAAGGAAAGACAAAAAGAAAGAAAGAGGGAGGAAAGAGCAAAAAGGATGAAAAGGTGGGAAAAGAAAGGGAAGGTGAAAAAAAAGAAAGGGAAGTCATTTACATCTCTTGAAACAGGAAATTTATTAAACATGAGAAGAGAGAATATTTTCTATGGAAACACATGGAAGTAATTCCTGTTTTATATTAATAGATCTGGTTTTAGTGCATGAAAATAGTGGTGTTAGAAAGCCAGATAGTAAAGATAAGTCTTCCAGCCAGGCCTCTACCAAATATCAGATACTAAAACTTTCCTTATTTAGATGTTTCGGGTTTTTTTCTATATAGATATGATTTTTTTATTTTTTTTTAATTTATGGCAAAAGCATTCTCTAAAATGATTAGAAGAGTTTGTTTTGGTTTTTTTTTTTTCATGTTTATATAAATGTCCAGAGATAAAAAGAAAACTACTTTTTCTACTGAGACTAATAGGTTTCTAAAGTACATCTAGGACTATAGCACTGAGAGTCTGCAGTAAAGTATAAAATACTTTTTTTAAAGATACTTTATAAAAAGTCACGTGCTCCATCCCTGCAGAACAGGACCACAGGTTGGACTGCCACAGTGGACCTTTCCTCTGACACAGTTCAGCACCCTCTGAAGCTGAGGAAGGTACATGAGAGCTCACTCAAGCAGTGTTCCTTCCTTGGAACAGTGTATTCTTTTGCCTGAAAAGTATGTATTGGAAATGCTGAAGTTTTTAAACTGAAATGCACTTGTATTTCTCTGGTCAACAAAACAAGTGCTTGTTGATATCTTTGCTGAGCTGGCAGGCTGGCAGTCTTATATAGTATCACAAAAAAGAAAACACCACTTGTAATAACAGATTTAGTATGATCACCCTTATTTTAAAGTGAAAAGGAGGAATCATACTTCATCTTAAAAGAACCATCCATGTAATTATCATTCCAGCTGTAAATAAATATATCCCAACAGTGGTTAGGAGAGGGTGTCTCATTGTACAGCCTTTATGTCTTCAAATCAAAATAGACAGTGATGATGCTGAGCATTCTTTGTGTGGGCCATCTCATGCCCAGAGAACCAGCTAAGTAGCAGAAACAAGTTGCCCTTAAATCTCAGTAATACTCTGCCTTTGCTGCATAGTTCCTCTCTTAATGGCTACCAGAACTTTTGTTCTGGTTACAGGTCAGATAGGCAACACAAAGCTTTAAAGGTCTAGAATTGAAGTGATAATCAACTGGGATTTATTTACCTCTTTGGAAGTATTTTGAAAAGCTGCCATGGGATTTTTTGATTTAAAATAGGCTCACATTTCTTAGGAAAATGGTGTCCAGGTCACTGCCTGTCATTTAAAAGAGATGAGGTAGTGTCAGGGAAGGTTTTTATCAGTATAGTGCTACCAATGGATATTACATTGTAATGCAAAAGAAAGTGAACACTAGACTTTTTGCAAAAAAGTACTGTTTTCATCTAAAATGCAAACAAAATCAAAATCAATGGGCCCCAGAACTGTAGGGTTTTCATGTGGTGGTTTTTTTGTTTACTTGGGTTTTTTCAGTGAAAGTGTTTAAAAACCCTCATTCAGATCATTATGTAATGACTGACCCAAATCTTTAAAACATACTATTCCCAAAATGCTTGATTTAAAATTCCCAGATGTTGGACTGATGAATCCTCACCTGAATTTGGATGTGGTAGGTCAAGTCTGATTCTAGAAGTAACTGAGTTATATCCTAGTTGTCTGACATTTCAAATCAAAGTTTTGTGTTCCCTTTACATTGAAATTTCTGCTACTTGAAATATCACCAGTAATTTTGCAACTAAAGTAAATTTAAAGCAAATCTTCACTAATTTGAAATTATGAATATTTAACACAACATCAATCTTGCATTCAGTCAAAGAATCCAGTGGTTTACACACCCAGTGGTCTTCAAGGGATGCAGATTGCATTTAATAATGATTGGCTGTTATTCCTCTGGACTGGCTCAAAATCAATCCACATTTTCATGGTTATTATATAAGAAATGATATAATTTGAAACTGTAATAATGACAATTCACAGCAGGAATAAAGCTGTCAAATGTTTGCCTTAACTTTTTCTGCCCAATAGCATTTATGCAGTGGTTATTTTTCCAGATGGCAAAACTTATGCCTATGAAAAAGATGATAGAAAGCTGTCATCAGAGAAGGACCAGGAGAGAATGCTCTCCCTCTCAGGTCTTTGGAGCAAGTCTGGAGTGTGCAGGTCAGAAAGGGACTCTTTTTTCCCAGTTATTTGGGTGTTTCACTTTTGGAAAGGAGTTAGTATTTCTGCTCATTTCCCGAGCTCCCACAGTAAACAAGTTATAGTTGTGAGATTGATACTACTTGACTCAACATCCTCCATTTCATGGCAGATCTGACTTCCCTTCTGAGTCCACTTGTATTTGTTATACATTGAAGAACTGATAGCGGCACTGTGAAAAAATTGATTTAACTGAACAACATTTTCTATTCATTCTGCTGTGAGCTTAGTCTTTTTGAAGGCTTATACTGTCCTCTGAAAAGAGCTGCTTGGGAAATGTTCTGTGTAATGGAAGCTACTGAGTTTTTCTGAATCTTTCTATTCTTTATGAGGCAAGTATTTGAATTTTTCCTTTTATTTGGACTTTTATATATTTTGAGAGAAGGAAATTCAGTAAAGGAGTTTAAGTGCTCCAAGAAGTGACATATCTTACTTGGAACAGTCAATAAGTCAATAGACAATACTAGGAAGTGGAAAATAGAAGTGGAGTTCTTGTTTGCCTGATTTGATGCAAGGACAGAGCGCTTTAGTGTCAGATGAATGTTGCAGTCACAGAACAATTAGATTTTCTTGTATGAGGACTGTCTGATTTACATCCTGCATCTAAGAAACAAACATTTCCATTTGATCAAGACCAGCCCCATATTTGGCTTGAGAATGCCTCTCACTGGTCATGATAAAATAGTTATTAAAAAGGAAGTTGTTGTAAGGACAGAAAACCCATTCAACCACCTTGAAATTACACTGCTTTTCCTGGTATGGATAAATTGTAGGGAATTCTAGACAGGATTTAACTGCCCTGAGAGTTTCTTTTAGGAAGCTACCATAGTCAGTGTCTGTCTGATGATCTATATCCCTTTTCTGAACCAGCTATAGTATTGTATTCATCATTGAAATCTACCTCTACTGGAAAATAGTAACTCTTTCCAGGACACGAATTTTTGTTTCAAAACTGAGCTTTGTAAGTGTCTGTGAGATAATGCACAAGGTCAGCTGTGTAGTGCCTTGATACATACACACAGACTGGTATGAGGCCATATTTCCATAATAAGCACAGATGCCATGAATCTCGTGTAGCTGCACTGCTAGCCACTACACTGGTACACCAGGCCAAATGCCTGGTGGTTACCTAAATGCAAACAATTTTTTTCTATGTGTTCCTCTGACTGATATTGTAGCTCAGGTAGGAAAAATTACAAAAACCCATGTATTGCTGAAAGTGGGGCTTCCAAAGAAACACATTTTATATCTTAAAAACATACTGAAATTATTACACTGATTTGTCAGTGAAGGACTAAGCTGACTACTGTGACAGTACCTAGAGTGTCTGAAATATAATATTCTGTATTTTGATATACCCTCTATCTCAGGGTTGCTTCAATAAGCATGCACCCTGTTAATATACTACCTAAAGGGCAGATGGGTCCTCAAGCAGAGAGGCTTTGAGTTCAGTGTTCTGGCTTCTGCGTTTGTCTCAGCTCTAGAAACACTTGTCCAGATTAAATGTCCTGGGAATGTGTCAGATCTCTCATTTATACGTCAGTAATTGAAAACAGGTTGATAGACTCTGCATATGAAACTTGATGAATCTTTCTTCATGAAAATACAGTGCAGACACACTTGCTGAATTTATAATTTAAAATGTGATTGCTCTTAGAGATCACATGTGAGGTTATGGAAGAAACCTGTAGTGCTTTGAATAATATTTAAAAAACAACATGAGAGTTCAAGAGCTGGACCTGATGATCTTTGTGGGTCCCTTCCAGCTCAGAATATTCCATGATTCTACGATTCTCAAGTGCCGAGTCTATGAAAACAAACATATTTTGTGTATTTGCTTTTTAAATTTTGGTAGCTGATTCAACTTATACAAGTTGATTTTTTTCCCAATGTTTTTATATTTCTTTTAAATGGCATTGGCAAAGGAATGCGTCTGAATTTTGCCTGTTTACAATAGAAGACACATGGACCAGGATTGTGATGCTTTCCTAAACAAGGAATGTAGGAGACTCAAGAAATAGGGCAAATTATTGCCAGACTGTCTGTACTGTACAGTGATGAAGTCTAGCAGTCCCAGTCATAAATCAGGTACTCAGCAAACAAAGAGGAAAAGTTAACATATGCCACTGTAAGGAATGAATGAGAGGAAAAAACAACTTTAGTAAATAAACAAATATTAGAAAAAGCATTCTCCTCTGGGCATGTTGTCAAAGAATGGGAGTTTCAGTGCTTTCCTCAAATGCATCTTTAAACTGTCAGATGTCAGACACCAAATATCATACAAAGTAGACTATTTGCTAGAGTATGGTTTTCTTCTAAAACTCACCTTTATACCCAGTGTCTGGAGAGGGCGGTAAAGTAAAAAAAAGTATTTTAAGATCTCTTATATGAAATCCATATCCATACATGGTCTTTTACTAGGAGTAAAGGCAATGGAAACATGAAAGCAAGCAGAATTTAAAAGCAAGCACACTAATAAAGAAAAGCAAATTAATATAACCTTTAAATACAGAAGTAAAAAGTAAATCCATGATTTTGAGTCCATCAAACAAACAGGGCAATAGGAAGTGGCAAGCCTGCAAAGCAGCTCTTTTACCTCTTCTTTCCCTTTAATAGTTTTTCTTTCTATCAGTGGAAAGTGTTGGCTTCTTTTTCCACCTTGTTTATTTTTTCCCATTTCTTTTGGTGAAAACATGTTTCCTTCCAGAAATCCACTCTGCCTGCATCCTGGCAGAAACTTCCCACTGTCCTTAATATCCCCTCACACTTGGGGTTACAGCAAAGGTCTTACCTCAAACGAGAAGTTCATACTTTGCCTCTTCTAAGATGCCCATATCCTTGTAGGTTATCCAAATGTCTGTCAAAGACCACTCTATTCATGTCCACAAAGATCTGATGGAATTATCTGCCTGAATGTCTTGTCTTTAAAGGAAAATGTTATTTTGGATGATTCATAGTGACTGCTTATTTTGCTACTGCTTCAGTAACTAACACATTATTTTAATGGCTCGTAGAAACAAATCCTGCAGTCCTCACTGAGCAAAACTCCTATTGGCTTCAACAAGTTTTCCTGAGCAAATTTAGAAAAATGGCTTCAGTATTTGGCTAAAAATAAGTCACCTGAAATGTGTGTGTTTTTCAAAACACTAATAAAATGTGTTGATTTGTTTTAATTTTAAAATTTTCAGTATCTTTGCCTGGTTTGCCTTCCGAAACCAAGAAAAAACTTCACCGTTGCTGGAACTAAGTGTCCTTCAGGCATTTGATTTTTCCCAAGAATGCCAGGGCCAAAATTCCTTTCTCAAGTGTTTGTGAAATGGAAAAAAATGTGTGTTCTGGTTTCTGGCATATGCATAAGCATGAGTTGGCTACTATTCTCTGCATACTTTAATGGCCATAATAGTTTTCCATTACTTGCTAACTCCCGTTAATAGCACAGTATCAAGGGATCACAATAAAAGCAGGGTTGATAAAATTCTGACTCACATGTAGCAAAGGGGAAGTTTGCCTTAGCCCAATGAAGAGCACTTCTTGATGTGTCAAGACATTACTGTAATAAATACAGTCAGTAGCAGTGTGTGGCACTTTTGCTAAAATGAGTACGTACCCAAAGGGAAAATAAAATCTGGCACTTGGATTCCACTTCAGTTCTGGATGCACCTGTTTCTTGTGAATGGCAGAAGGAAATATGGGGGCTGCTCTACCTCCTCACTGGGAACTAGAGATGGCTTGGCTCAACTGGAGAAGCTGAAGTGCTGCAGAAAAGTAGAGAAAGAGCTGGGCTAAATTTAGGGATAAGATTATTTTTCCAGATCTGATCCTAAACTTATTGCCTAGTATTGAACAAAAGTGATTTTTGGTGACTCCTTAGCACTGCAACAGGACACAGATATGTGTCACACCCCACACAGTATGATACTGTGAAGGAATAAGATGTAGGTAGAACAGCTCATGCACTTGAAGTTGAAAGATTCTGGCTGCCCATATCATGGCTTTTTCATCAATGTAGAAGCCTGATAAAGAGTTGTTTACTCAAAACTGAATTTTTTATTCCTTTTGTATGGAAAACAAAAAATACTAAAATGCTAAAAATACGTGCAACAATAGTTTTTGTCGTTAGGTTGCAGAATAACTTCAGAAGTTTAGGTTGGCACTGGCTAAATATAACATCTCAGCAACCTGGCCCAGGAAGGGGCTCTTAACATACACTGATCTCAGGATCATGCAAGAAGTCTCCAGCAGGACAGATGAATACAGCAAGCCTTTTTTTGAAACACTTTTTTTTTTTTCAGTTTTGTTCTACATACCATTGTTTCTTCTGAATTTATTGCTCCTGCTTTCCTGAACACATATCCTGTCTCTCCGCTCAGAGGAAAGTAATCCATCCCCATTGCACCTTTCTATCCCCCTCCTCCTCTTAATTGCTCTTTTCCTGACTTTTTCTTGTAAATGAGATACAATTTTGCATTGAAATAACCATATTGATTCAAATTGTCCAAGTTCCAGTTTCCATAAAGGATTGACATATGCAAATGTTACCTTTATGCTTTTTCCTCAAATAGTTAGGTATGAAAAGATGTGGTAAGAGGAAACAATTATTTAGATGGCAATTCCTTGCTGATGCTGGAAATACCAAAATTAATTTCTTCACTTTAAATCTAACATAGGCCCAGACATTCTCTGGTGGGAAGAAATAGTCTTCTATCCTAAGTGATTTCTCCCCTGGATATGCAAATGCACCCTAGGCAAGTTACAATGCTAAGGTCAGTGAATTGAGAATCCTGGGGGATTTCAACAGATTTCAAAACTTTCTTATTAAATCAATGTGACTGGAAGTGGATAAACAGATATATTTTACATCTATTGCTCTTTCTTTTATTACAGATGTAATACATCTAAGTTACTTATACCTATTTAAACTTGTATAAATAGCATTCTACAAACCAGATGTTATTACACAATCATGTATCAAGACATGAAAATAAATAAGACTTTTCTCCCTTTTCCAAAATTATTCTGCAAATATTCTGAGCAAGTAACATACTTTGCTGGAATATTTTGTTTTGTCCATTGTAACTAGTGTCTTAAGTTTATGCGCTCACCCTTAGAATCTGCAATTGAATCGACAGTTGTTTACTTTCAAGACTATATACAGTAATATATTTTAAAAACAAATAAATTAGATAATGGAAAGACTGTATCCATGATTAGGCCCGTGGCAGGGAGATTGGCTAGATGATCTGTAAAGGTCCTTTCAACCCAAACCATTCTCTGATTCTGTAATTCAAAGATAAGAAAGTACTGTGCTTTCAAATTCAATTACATTTTTCACTGAAATAACTCAAAACTAGATTGTGTCTGCTCAAATATTAATGGGATCTAGGGAGGCATTGGAGAAGAAGATTCGTTTTGCAATAGGCAAGAGAACAAAGCAGTCTCAGTGTCCTCGGCTTAAACAATATTCTTAGTCACAGCATCCAGAGTTATTCTTGATGGATATGCAACAAGATATGATTACCAAGAAATTTTATTTTCTCTTTCATGTAATGCAGCTGCTATGGAAGGATTCTCCTTGCTGTATAATCAAGCAAGCCATGTCTTCTTATCATGACCAGGACCATGATTCTTGAGAGAACTAGCATTTTCCAAGGAAGATATTATTTAGCTTTCATTAAAGGCAAGAAAGTCCCTGCCATTTTTTTTCAATAAGCAGCAAAGACCACAGACACATTTAGGACATGTGGTAGACATCTGCTAGGTAGGCTCAGAGCCTGGCTCCTTCCTCCTCTCAGGTTCTCCAGCTCTTTCTCAGCTCTTCATAGATAATGTGTTGGCTCTGTTAGAGTCAGCAGGAGATAGGCCTTTAATTTGAGCAGGTCCAGGATTTCACATCATAAACCTGAAACTCATTTTAATAGTCTCTTCCAGACAGCACCATGGAAGGAAGTATTCTGTTGCTTCCACAGTGGCTGATCTGAGGTTTTCCTCATACCTGACAGGAAATATGGAGCTGTGTGTCTGAGAGCATGTGCAGGAGACCAAACATTCATCCTCATAATGCTACGGAGAACATATTTGCCTTCTTTGTTTTTGAGAGAAACAAACGAACAATTTTAATCAAGACTGGCCAGCTGGATTGAGGTCGTGAATGTTCAGCAGGTTTTGCAAGTATTTGGCAGTTTGTTCTTTGACTTTCATAATGAATTTAGCTAAGCTATCTCCTGTTTCTGTCCAGAAGCAGAGGGACTGATATATTACATGAAATATCACTCCTAGATAGTCCTTAGCCTCAGTAGGATAAATTTCCAAAAAGGTGTCTAGAACTGAGATATTTAGAGAACACATTTGCAGATTACTTCAGCATCTCAGCTTTTGGATATTGATTATCTGAAACAAATCCCTGCACCTCTGAAGACTTGCCTATCTCCTACTTGGTTCAACTATGATGCCTACCAGGGGCTTTGTAGGGACTTGACTTTTTAGTCTGGACCGAAAGTTCTCACTGTGTCTTTGGAACTATACCTCTGTGTAACAATACATAAGAAAACAATAATCTAAAAGGGTTTTCATTGAAATTGAAATAGAATTAGCTATTGTGGTTCACCATCTGTCAGATGTCCCATGCTTGAGGTCATTGGATTAGACCTTGACAACACTGATAAGATTAACTTGTCATTCCTGGTGTTGAGTTGCAGATTTATGGATTTGGCTTCTACTGGGAGTAGCTCCAAGGATAGGAAGAAAAACAGCTTATAAATTCTTCAGAGTTCTTTGGAGCCAAGAGCCACTTTTTGGCTGGCTTTTCAAGTTATATTATTTAAAGGGTACTTGGAGGCATGAGAATGATTAGAGATTAAAATAAAGAGTAAAAAATACTGGAAAGTTATTTCTCTTATAGAGTAACTGATAAAACCTACATTCATAGTTATCTCCAACAATGTTTCCCATCAAAAATAAACATTTTGTCTTTGCTGCAAGGGTAAGCTATCTTCAGGCAGATCACTCATTGACTCAGCTACATTTACTACTCTGTTTATCACTCTTTTCCTTGGAACATATTTATGAAAAATGAGCAATTGTATTTTACTAAGATTTATTGGACTTTGGCCAATAAATTCCATTAACTCACTGTCTTTTAAAATGTCCAAACCGAAGCTGGCTGGAAAAGACAAGCAAAGAATGACAGGTTTTTGTTCACAAGAAAAGAAAACACATCAACAAGTCAAATCATGAAGTTTTTTTTGGGAGCATGGAGTAAGTACTTATCGTCACTTAGTGAATTGAAACACATGAAGTTACCGAGATTTTGCAGAACCATCGTGGAGGAGACTCTCCAGGCCTTGTTTCACTTCTAGCTGATAAAAATCTAATGAATGTAGTCAGGCTCTGGGAAGATACTCCACAGGCTATAGAGACATTCAGATTTTAATTGTATTGGTTTATCATCCATCTGAGAGAATCCAATAGAATCCCAAGCCAGAGATTCTTCTGTCTGTTGAGATTGTGAAACCCAATATGACAGAAAACTTCTTGTTTCAACTTTGGCAGACTTCTTCATAGGTGACTAGTGCTAGCTGGAGTTATGGGGAGCAGGTGTCAGGAAATGCAGTCGTAATGAAGCCGGATCTTGGCCATAGCTGAGTAGTTCGCATTAGAGCTGAGAGCCACAGGATTTAAAAAATAGCTATAGTCATTCTTTTCCACAAGCAAGACTAGCTTTAAAATGATAGTATCTTCCTGTACTTGCATTGTAGTTACAGCATAGTTGCAGTGATGTAATTGTGACAAAAAATTAGTCTCATTATTTGATATTTACTGGTGGGAATTCTGATCCAGACCTTGGAGAATCTGTACCATGTCCTACAGAAAAGAATTCCCTATTCATGCTTGGATACTAATTAATAGTGTTAGCAAATCTGAAACAGGTTGCTTTGAAACTATTTTTCCTGGAAGCAGCAATAAATTTTGTCCTTGAACTTGTTCAGACCAAAAGACTTATCAGTAGACCTTTCTGTAGAAAGAATTTTAAAATATTTGAGGTTTTAATTTTTTTTTAATCTGAAAGGTGAGAATTATGTAAATACATATGTATATTCTATACATTCTTTGTTTTTTTAAATGACTTCCTTTATTTTCTGCTACAGAACTTTGAAAGAGACAGACTTTTCATCCCACACAAAATGGCTAGTTAATGCCCTTGTCTTCCTAAGGCTAATACCCTGATATTCCTAAGTGCTTCTTTTAGTGAGCAGTAGTTAGGGAGTTGGCCTGAAATGATGATAGATGCTATCCAGGTTGTCTTCCACCTGTGTCAGAATACTCTGGGATGACAAATTGCATTCTGACTCTCAGGCCCCTTGTTTCACAGATGCCTTTTCAATGGGAAACTTTGGCTCTTGCCAACCAATTCCTTTCTGGCAATGTTTAAAAAAAAAAATGTTGAAAGCTTGAATCTTACTATGAAAACAAAATACATCTCTGCAGACAGCTCTGCCATCTGTTCTTCAGGTTCCATAAATAAGTATTTCTAAAAATTTGCATAGTATTTAAGTTTTGTCAGTGTAGTGGATTAAAAAGGTTTATGCAGCCCATTTGCTTATTATTTTTTACTTTTTTTTTTAAATCAGGGTTGCTTGGAGACTAAGAACAAATGTTACTTACTTGTTTGTGGATTCATATGTATACAGAATTTAAAAGAAGTGGTAAAAAATAAGCAAAGATTTTTATGTTGTGGAGCCAGAAGATAGAGATCTTTGGCTCAAAAGGCTTTAATTTCGTCTTCCAGTGAGAATTTTCAAGTTTTTCTGAGAAGCTCTAATTGGAGGCTGCTGTTCTAAACACAGGAGACAGGAACAGTCAGTGACATTGGGGTTCTCATCCCCTCTGTGAACCAGCAGTACTTTCTTCAGCCCTTAAAAATGTTACATCACCATAGTTGGAATTGGAGCTGTGGTGGGAGCTGAGTGGAAGTCAATACTGAAATAGTTTTGATTTTACATAAATGGAAGATTCTTTAGAATTTTGGGCCTGCAAGAAGCTGGAATGGCTATGAGAAACATTGTCTCAAAAGAATTAGGCTAAAGACGTTGAAGGGGTTTTTCATGTGTTATGACATTTTTTCTCCACAACAAATGTATTTTTCTTGAAAATATTTAGATGCATTTATAGATAAGTAATGGATCACATTCCTCTTGGAATGTGTGTTTGTGTGATTTAAGAGATAACTTGAGGTTATTCAAGAAAAAAATAGATCAGAGGATAATCTATTAGCAATATGCTAATAGAGGGAAATAAGAATACAATAATAACCAAAATGGAGTATGTCTTAGAAAAAACAGTTTGTACATCATTTCCAGATAAAGAATACTAAATGCTTATGCACAAAATATCAGGACACTGACTTCCCAGGTCCTTGTTCAGACCCTTGATCTTATACTGAGCAGTAGTTCTAGGCAATATTGCTGGTTGGACGTTATCAAATTAGTAAAAGATTGCAGGCTAATTTCCTGTCTAGTCTATGTGCATAAAGTCACCATTATATTTGAACCAATTTGGTGATTTTGCAATGCAACAGAGGTTGAATTTTGAAATAATGTAATTGGTGCAAAGCGGGTAAAACAGAGAATTTCTGGACAAGAAACATAAAATCTGGTCTCCTTGATATTTCTAATCAATGAGGTCTTGGTGGATTTTTTTTTTATTTACATATTTTTGTTTACATTTTATTGTTTACCATAGTTGTGTGCCCCATAGAACTTACTTGCAAGTCCTTGAGGGTATATAGATTTTCTCAGAAAATGGACTTAATGAAGGTGTTAATTTCCTTTTGGTGAAGGGAGGAAAAATTTGGTATGATAATAGGAGTCATGACACCTGCTGAGTTTGAGCAAGTCTCTCTAAAAGCCTAGAATGAGTGGGAGGTAACTCCATGCACTAAGAAGCAGCAAAAGAAATAAAATACCTTTTATAAAATGAGAACTGTGTAGACATTTACTATATGTAGAAACCATTAATTTCCTAAGGGAATGGAAATAGAGGTTGCTTATCTCAGCTGCTGTTGTGCTCAGTGTGTGTTATTGCATATACTGTTCTGATTGATTAACAAATGATTTGGTAAATGTTTGAGCTTGAGTAGAGCCTGAATTCAGAGAATTCTTGAACACTGTTTCCAAGAGCCAAATTTTGAACCCACTTTGCTTCAATTCTGCAGTTGCTCTGCCATTTGTAAGTAGTTAACCTACATTACAATACACTGGAGAAATCACTATAGAGTCCTACAGTATACTGTAGTCAGTAGTATGCCAGTAACAAAATTAAGCTTCTAGTATAAATTGACTTGGGTTTGGAGTGGCTTTTTTTGTGGAATATCCAGTTTCACTGTGTGTGGCACACTTTTTTTTGCTTTAGCTTCGTCATGTGCAGCACGAAGTGACTGTTACTGGTTATTGTATGGGATCCGTTCTCATCATCATGAAGATCTCTCTCAAATTCTTTGGTGTATGTGTAATTTCCATAAGACACTGTGTTTTCTACTGCCAGAAACATGTTTTCTATGCTGCTTGTATATCCAATTGCAACTGGTTTTGCCTAAACATACATCAAAGGGTCCTTTGCCACTGATGACTTGTGGGGTTCTTCTGTACTGGCCCATTTCCTTCCTCTAGAGTGCTGTTTTCCTGACCATAAATTTCACCAAATAAGCACACTATTGCCAAGTTGGTTTTGAAAATGCCTAACTGCTACTAAGGCAACTTACAGGAAGTCCTATATTAATCTTTATGATCGAGATCTTTCCATCTGTTCCCTTTCAATGACGGTATTGAATGCCCTGTATTAAACATTCAAGTATTCATCAACTACATCTCTCCCACTCCTATAGATTGTCCTTATCTTTTTTATGCATGAACAAACCCTAGAGTATCCTTCTCTCTATGGACCCTCCATAACTTATAGTTTCAAAGAGAAAAATTCCACTTCCCTTTTTTATCTCTTAGAACATTGAAATCTGGGTATTAAAAAACTCTAAGAAACGAACATTTTTTACTTTTTCAAAATATGTTTATTCCTATTCTACTGCTGGAAATCTGAGTGGTTGCAGCTTTTTAATCTAATTATTCATTACTAGAAAGCTAATAAAAGAAGGAATTTTCTTGAGTAATTCAGAATGGCTGATTTTGAAGATAAAGAAGCAAGCTTCTCCCTTGGGAGATCTCCAGAGAAAGCAACTGTCCTCTGCTTGATGGAGCATGATCCATAAATCTCCTCTTAAATGTGCTTTGAAATTAAACTCTTCTGGTCCTTACCTGAATGAGGATTGCAGGGAGGGAGAAGTTGCCCTGTTGTGAAAATGGAGCAAGATGGGTCTAGTACTGGGACTTAATTTTTTTAATTTTTCAAAATTTTGTTGTCATAATAAAAAATAGCTTCTTTTTTTGGGGTGTGAAACTTGTCAGTGTGTAAGTCTAAGCCAGAACAGCCTGAGCCATGTGTTTGTATTTTGGTCTGACTTGCTCAAGAAGCCTCAGCACACCACACAAAGCTCCTCTGTCTCTAGGCTGAGTAACAGCTATATGATACTCCCAGACATACCTTTCCTAGCCACATGACATATTGCCATTCCAAGCACTGAAAGCCTGTATATTTCTCTTTCCTGTTATTATAAATTCCATGTAAAAATTAAACTCTACCAAATACAGTGAGGTATTTGCTAGACTTGAACCTGAGATTGAGTGTTTTCTGGGATCTCTTCTGTCAGTTTGGACCTCTCCACACACTTTGGTGGCCCTCAGGGAATGTGCAGAGACCTACACTCAAAATGGGGGTGCAAGAAAGAGAAATGTTTTTATAGGCATAAGAGGTAGTGACCTGGGGTGGCCTCTGTAAATCAACAAAAATGTGCAAAAGGTTTTGGTTGCATGAGCAGAGAGAGAGCTTGAGTCACCTAAAAAAAAAAAAAGGGAAAAAGGAACATGTTGGATGGAAGCCAGCAGGGACAGCAGGAGAGTAGGAGAAGAAAAGCTCAAAATGGAAGCTGGGTATGACAAGCTCCAAGAATGAGAGATGCATGGAGTGAAGGAAAAGGGGTGTGTGCACAATTCAGAATCACAGAATGACATAGAGTCACAGAATGTTTGAAAGTGGAAGAGACCTCTGGAGAACATCCAGTCCAACCCTCCTTCTAAGGCAGGTTCACCCAGAGCAGCTTGCACAGGGTCACATTGGTAGGTGTTGTATACCTCTAGAGGAGTCTCCATAACCTCTCCAGGCAGCCTATTCCAGTGCCCTGCCACCCTTGAAGAAAATAAGTTTTCTTGATATTCAGATGGAACTTGCTGTGTTTAAATTTGTGCCTGTTGCCCCTTGTCCAGCTGCTGGACTATTTAAAAATATGTGTCTAAAAGGCAAATTTTGTTATTCTTTATGCTCTCATTCAATATTTATGTTTTGATTAAAAAATATTTGTGGTGAGCAATTCTCTTCTTTGACCTGATTCCCCTTATGGTGGAATTCTCCATTTGTTTGATTTGAAGAACAGAAAATTAAGTTCAAGGGTGCAATGGTCACTGTCCATTCAAAATTATTTTATTTGTATTCATCTGTATCTGAGGGAAAAGAAACTAGGAGTTAAAGGAAAGAGGAGAAAAGATGAGACCATAGTATAGGAAGGCCTTCATACTGTTTATGTCCGCCTGCAGTCCACTTGCTGCATGAGGGACACAAGTTGCTTTGTGGAAGAACAAGACCTAAAGACACCAAAAAGTGCAAAATATTGAGTCATAAAAATGTACAGCTGGATAATCAGCTATAGAAGAAATAAGGATTTGCAATATCCAATGAGATTTTCAAAGTCCAGTGAACATTCCAGCTTAACCTGCATCTACAGGTGTAGTTGGTCAGTGTCTACTGGGTGTAGTTGGTGTGCATAGTTGTAACTCGACTTGAGATGTCAGAGCCCTGTACCATAATGATTGTCATGGAGACATTCTTAGTGAGCCTCTTCCTGCACACAGCAGCCCACCAAATAATTACAGTGCTATAATGGTATGGGAGCCTACATACAGACAGCTCTCCTTATTGAGAAATGGGGATGACAAGTTACCTTTCCCCAGCTGCTTATTCCATGCAATAGCAATCTGGTCATGGATTAAGAAACATCCCAGAGAGAAGCAAATGAATTGTAAAAAGGATCAGTGGAAGCTGCTGCAAACATTGCTCTCTCTCATGCCCCAAGCAAGAAAATAAAAAAAAAAAAAATGTTTTTTCTGTCATTATCAACTTCTATCTGAATCTTTCTTAATGACGTATATTCAATATATTCTGTAAGAATACACTTTTTCAAGATGAAAAGTTCTACTGTCAAAGATGGACCTGAGCCTGGACCTGACTATTCCAAGCTCTATGGGAAAGGAATTATGTGGAGATAATGATCTGAAACTAGATGCATGGCCACATTTTTCAAATAACCTCTGTCTGAAAAAGAAACTGAATGCCTCTAAACTTTGAAATCTAGAAAATCTGGAAATCTAGATCTCCCTTCTGCTCACATGGCTTGGGTTTTTTCCTTTTACATTTTAGCCCTGACTCTCCCTTATGCCATCTTTGAAATGTAAGAGTGTTTATGTTACTTAGTTTCAACATTGTAAATGATTGCTCATCCTTTGGTAAAAGCATATGTCAGGACCAAACCTGAGCAAATGTCCTGTTCAAAAAGATTAGGTACAGCTCGTGCCATGACCAGTCACAATTGCCTCTAGTTCTATGGAGCAGTATGCAGTTGCAAGACCTGAATTGTTGTAAATTGGGATAGTTCTGTAAATTTAAGTGGTGCTGATTTGATTTATAGCAACAGGGATCTGGTCCTCACGCATGAGAAGAATAACATAACTAGTGCATATACTGTGTTTTCCTGCATGTAATATTTTTGATTACCCTATATTCATTATTATTAAAAAGGAGTGGTAATAGAAAATCACAGCTTCTAAGGAGACTGAGGCTATTTTGCCAAGAACAACATCATATACCAGCTTTTACTTCAGGATGAAGTCTGTTAAGTATCTAGTAGATTTGTTTTTCATCAAAATAGAATCAATATATTATATGTGATCCTTTAAAGGCTACATGGTTTCTGAAAAGGGCTCTTTTGGGATCAAATTGCATTCATTGCTGAACTTGATATGGAGATGGTGAAGCTCATTAAAAAGCTTCCTGGCAGGTAGTCAATGCCACTACTACCACAGATCTACAAATTTTTTCCAAATTACGATTACAGGCGTACTTTGGTTTCTTCTGAGCAAAACCAAGTGACATTGTAGAAAACTATAGGCTAAGAAAAGGAGGAAATGGAATGTGTGTCTCCATTTGATTGGCCTACTAATTTGCAATAATATATTGAGTATCACTGTAAAAATCATTGAAATGCCAGACCAAAACACCGAAGATAGTATTAGGCATAATATGTCCAGTTTCAAAAAAGGATTTAGATTCCAGTGACCTAACTGTAGCTGATTGACAACTAATTTTGACCCAATTCTGCTTTAAGAATGGTCAAGTCTTCCTTTTGATTTTTTTTCCCTTACCTTTCCTTTTCCTTTATTGTGATTAATCTCACATTCTTAGTGTTGTGTTTAATCTCAGTACATTTTAGGAAATACAAAAGCTTAGGCACTGGGATTGGAGTTTAAGAAGAATTTAAGAATTAAATTCAAGAAAATGATTTCCAGGTCTTCACTTAGTCACTGCCTATATAGTTCTTAAGCTACCCCTGTAACTTCCTAAATCCCCAGGTTAAAAAAAAAAAAAAAATGCTTCCAGACATGTATAAAGAATTTCAGTTTTTATTTGTCTGAGCATTTCAGCATCTATCAGAAACATATAAAGAGACTAGTAATCCATATTTAAGTTGCTATAATGAGATGATTTTCATTTCACTTGCCAGAAAGGGCTCCAGCTGCGAACTGAATGCTATAAAAATTAAAAGCACAATTTTGGTAGCCTTACCCGCATTTTTAGGGCTTCCTAAATGCTTTGGAAGAAGTTGTCTATATGAGTGGACATAAAAAAAGATAGGGATGAGCAACATGGAAGAGACTTAACTAACTTTGCAAATACATTAACATTTAGAATAATACATTTATTATTTTTCACATTTAGATAGAATCGTAGTGATTGTGTTTCTTTGGTTTTACTCCAGACTGAATTATCTTGGAGAAAGCCCTTGTATCTCTTCTTGAAGAGGTACATGATCATCTCTACACTAGAGAAACTCCAGAGATTCCCAGTTTTCACACCTCTTATATCAGATGCTGAGAAATAGAAGGCTGGTTTGGTGAGCATTCATACACAAAGACTAAGTACTGTCCTTGCCAAACAACGTAAGACATTAACTGATGGCTTCTGCAGTGCCATGGGACATGGCCCAGAGAAACTCTTCAGCAAATATACATGCAACCTAGGAATCCTCTACACACCCTCTGAGTATGTCTGCTGTGCACATATAGTAGCTCTGATCCATCCATATTAGACCTGCCAGCCCATCCTGGACATGGCTTCATGCCATTCATCTGTCACCAGAGAGATCAGTGCCTGCCCCTCTGCTGCCCCTCATGAGGAACCTGGAGACATCCATGGGGTCTTCCCTCAGTCTCCTCCTGGATGAACAGATCAAGTGACTACATTTGTTTTCCCCTCTAGACCCTTCCCCATCTTCGTGGCCCTCCTTTAGACACTCTCTAATTGTTTTATATCTGTTTTATATTGTGGTGCCCAAAACTGCTCCCAGCACTTCCCTCCCTTGCCCAGCTGGCCATGCTGGGCCTGATGCACCCCAGGGCAGGGCTGGCCCTCCTGGCTGCCAGGGCACTGCTGGCTCATGTTCAACTTGCCACAGACCAGGAGCCCCAGGTCCCTTTCTGTGGCCCTGCTTCCCAGCCTCTCATTCCCCAGTCTGTCCATCCCTCCAGGATTGCCCATCCCAGGGGCAGAATCTGGCACTTTCCTTCATTGCAGTTCATGTGGTTGGTGATTGTACAGCCCTCTGACTTGTCAAGGTTTTTCTTTAGGGTCTCTCTGCCTTTGAGGGAGTCAAGAGTTCCTCCCAATTTAGCATTGTCAAGTTTGCCTAATACACCTTCAAGTGCTGCATCCAAGTAATTTATGAAGACATTGACAAGCACAGAGATTAGGATGGAGCCGTGGGAACCCCACTAGTGACCAGTCATCAGACTGGTGTGACCCATTCATTACAATCCTTTGTGCCTGATCCATCAGGCAGTTGCTCACCCATCATAGGAGGTGTTTATCCAGTTGTGGACTGGACATTATATCCATAAGGATACTGTGAGGCACAGTATTGAAAGATAATAATCACTATAACCTGAGTTAAGAAGGTATTTTTGGCTTCACCTTATGGATTTCAGGTACAAAAGATTCCATGACACATTAAAATAGGTCATTAAATCATGTGCTGACAAATTCAAGCTGGAATGTGAAGGTGAAGACATGGGTATTTCTTACTACTGCCTGGAATAAGTAACTCAAGATTAATCACCTTACTGTATGCATTGACTTATTTTTCTAAAATCAAGGAATATATCTACATAGGTTAGACCCTGAATAAGCTGTCATTCAGAAATGAAAGAGTCTCCAGTGTGTTAAGAGACACAGCAGTTACTATGTGTGAACACTGGAAAATAAAATTTTCTTTCTTTGAATTTGATAATATAAAATTCTTATGTTGAGCATCCAGGACTGGATGAGCATTTGTCAGGGAAAAGCATATGGTTTCTCACACAGGGCTGCACACTAGCCTATTATGACCATTAGACCACTGACTAAATGTAATGAATGTAAAATCTGAAACGTGGTTACAAGGCTACAACTGAATAGCCAATTTGACAATTGAAATTTGGGGTCTAAATTGTTTTTCACCTGGGCACCATATTCTCCTGTCACTGGAAATGAATAACCAATATCGACCTTTTAAAAATTGCTTGGCTTTACAGTGGGAAAACAAGGCCTTTGGGTATACATTACTTACCAAAATCACAGACATGCACTTCTTTTTGTTTTATCAAGATTGCTATATCCTTCTTTAATCATCTACACATTCTGATTTTTTTAATTAATGCTGGATATTCACAGACATAAATTGTTCTGTAAAGTGATGAATTTTGCAAGCAAAATTTTTTTTCACTGTCCAACTTTATAAGAAAACAAGCCTATAAGGATCTCCAGGCAGAAGGAGACGCCATTGATTTTAGTGAAATGGTTAATACTAAATATACTTAAGCATACACAAATACCATTCACATTGCCTTTTTCACTTTATTTCTTGTTCACTTTATTGTCTTCTAATTAATAAACTACAATGGTGGGGAAAATTTATTTAAAAATCTAAGATAAACGTAATACTAATCTAGGTGACAGAAAGATAGAAAGGTGTTTAGATGGATGCCAAGGAGGAGAATAAAGAAGGTGGGTATTTTCAGTGTCCAAATATGAGTCAAACTTTTCATTAGGAAAGAAGAAACCAATGGCACAAAGACCGTAAGAGTGTAAGAAGCAGAAGTTAAGTGATAATTGAGGCATTCTGTTATAGACAGTCTGTGAAGACTCCTACTCAACATATGCTGAACTAAGAATCAAATCATAAGATCTTTTGCAATAGGAATAAAAGACCCTCAGATTCCACACAGACAGGTTATATGAGCAAAGTAGCTAAATTAATGAACTGAGGAAAAGCAGGTTGATTAATCTGTAGCTGTTATGACTGTGGTGAGTATTTGATAACAAGCCAAGAAAAGCAACCATAATAGGGAGCTAATATTGAGCTTTCTAGATGAGAAACGATGTTGAGGTGTAATTTTAATTAGGATTCTGAGTGAAAGACAGCAGAAAGTAGCTTTGACATTTAAGAACTGATGAGTATGAAACATTATCCACATTGCTTATTAAAGTATATCTATTTTAATTATGTGGCTGAAATTTTTTTTTCATACTGTGAAGACCTTTTTGTATATTAATGAGACTATTATTTTAAGTCTTCTTACTCAAGGAAAGAACAATGTCTGAAGAACAACTGAGCAGGAAGAACTCAATTCAGAGGAATTGAGCTTATCCAAGTTTAAAGTTTGAAAGATTGCTCCTAGAGGAGGTGCCTTAATTATATAAATAATTAGGTACAATTTTACTTGAAGCTTAGGAACCTAAAAAACTTTTTTAAAAGTGTAGTTTACTTAGGGATTGTTATGTGAGTGCCAGGCCCTCCATTTGCCCCTTGGACATATTAAATTATTGCTTCTGTGAAATATGTGTACAGTGCGGTCGTGTGTGCAGTGCATCGTATCATCCTATATATTATTCATTTAGATTTAGTTGCATTTGTTTAACTTCTTTGACCTAAATAACCCTGATAAAAATATTTTCATCATCTTGCTCACCTTTAGCTGATGGGAGATCCTGCAAAGCCTTATCACTGCTGTCTTTGTACTCTTACGCTTAGGAAAGGTATGGCAACACTGACATCAAGTAGCTAGGAAAACATCTCCATGTGCATTACATTTACTTCTTCAGCTTCATCTCAGTTAATGAACTGTCTGCTTCCATGTAAATCAAGAAAAACAGTTAATGCTTTCATCAGGTGAACAGTGCTCAGGGGTTTCTTTGAAGGTGGGGCCATATTCACTGCAGTGGCTGAATGTTGCCCTAATAAACACCCCATCTCAAAGATGTTGTTCTGTTTTTCAGACAGGCTTACAGTTTTTGAGAGGAAGCATGCCAGTGGGCCAGGTACCAGAAGCCAGACCAATTTACTTTGAATTTGTGGAATGGAGAGAAAAAAAGAAAACATCCAACAAAAATCCCATGAGTGATTTTTGAGATCTTAACAAAATAGAGAGCATGAAAAGCTGAGATTGCATCTGGGATTTATCCCCATGTTTTGATAAACCTTTGGATTTAGCCAACACTCTGTCCTGCACTGAGGATTCAGTGAAATTACACCGCATTTACTCTCAACAGAGTTTGTCAGATCAACTTTACAGCTAAATGTTTTTGACTGATTAGTTACTGGCATGGACAAGTGAGGAGTTCAGAGAAAGGTGACTTCTTAGAAAACTTAAGCATGAGAAATATTACTAGGGAATGTGACCCTAATTAGAAGAACAGGAATAGCTAATTTGTTCCCATCCTAATTTAAAGATAACATCTGAATCTTCTTAAAGAGTAGTAGAGTCGTTTTGCTTAATATCAAATTGATGTGTTGATGTATTGCCAGCAAAGGAGAAGTCTGTAAAATAGATGCTCTTAAGATTGCCTTATCTCAGATGAGTTGTCCATAGCCTTTCACAGTGCATGAGCTCTGAGGTGCCAAAGCATGCAAATCCATCTCAATTATTCACTTGGAAAAGTCAAGAAGGGTCCTAGTTAATAAACTTTAGGGTAGTTCTTCTATTGCTTCAAATTTGATTATTTATACAAAAATAGGACAGCTTTGACTTGAGAGTTGCTAACAGCTGTATCCCTGGAACACTCTCTATTCTGTCAGGCCCTGTTTGGATGTCTAATGTACACATAAGAAGACTCAGCTGTCTTTCCCCATGGCCACGCTATCTAAAATGACCATTTCAGTGCATGTTCCAGGTCACAGTCCCTGTTCTGTGAGGCTGTTCCTTCTTTACTGTTGCTGTGTGCTTCTGTTTGACTGCATTTTAAAACATGCAGGTCCCTTAAAGTAAGTTGAGAAAACCATGAAGATTACTCCCTGTAAGCAGTCTTTTATCTTCGCACTTAGCAATTATTTAGTCTTTGGATCTTTATTTCTTGAACTTTCCCAGACATCATTTTGTCTTTTGTTCAGATAATTTATTAAAGAAATTTAACAGTATTTTACAAGGATCTATACCCATTCAGAATCTTGTCTGAAATATCTACAGCATGTAGTTTTGTGTTCTAAGTAGAGTTACAGTAATGGCATTAACAGTGCTATTACCTTTGGCACTTTTTACCTATATGGCTCCTATCATATATTAAAATGCACTTTTAAGAATGTCACATGTATTAATCATACATCTCTTTCAAGGGCTTCAGTTTGCATGCAGCCTGTTTCTAAAATTGTGTTTTTCTGCTTGCTTAGATAAGAATAGTTGAGTGCAAACAAAAGGTAGACAACATGGTGATACAACCAAATAAATTGCAGTTTTGGTAAGAAGTGTATGATACCCTCTAAATTTACCTACAGTTCTGTTAATAATGTACATGCCACTATGTGCTATTTTTCTTTAGTCAATAATAATTTTTAAAAATATGAATAAATCAGAAAGGTGCCAATCAACCATGCATTTGGAAAGAAGTGAAAAATAATATATGTAAACATAAGGCCTTTGTATCTCCAGATACTGTAATATCAGCTGCCTGGTGTGTTTCTGGCAAGCCAAGGGCAAGTGACAGAGTATAATGTAATGTTAAATTAACCTGTAAGGGGTTCCTAAGGACAGAGGATACATTTTATTTAAAGAAAGTAATATTGTACCTCATGCCAAACGAAGTAATTTCCTTCCGCTTTCTATACTTCCTAGGTTTCCAGATTTATATTTTTTAACTGCGTTTGCCAGAGCTCACCTGAAGAAAGTATTACTCAAAGTCTTAAGGAAATATTTTTGTTCAGAATCCAGACCCATAAAGAATAACTACTGTATGCTAAAAGAAAAAAACCCTGTAATTTTACTACTAATTATGCACATAAGTCGAATAAATAGCCCACTGTTGCTGTGTTGAATAGAAAATTCACACATTGCTGCTTACAGCAATGCACTGGGACTGCATTCTCTATCACTAACCTAATTAAGGGATTCCTTAGCATGTAGTTTGCCTTTTCTTGGAAGCCAAAGTAGATTGTGTGAAACAAAATATACACATGGTCCCATTGACTGGGAGAACTATTAGTTTAAGTGTCCAGCTATTCAAGAACTCAGCTATTTCTTGTTAGGTATAAAGGAGCTTTAGTTTAATTGAATTTTCTTATAATGTATAATTCATTCATTCCAGAAGGATTGTGTTGGCAACCCTGATATTAATAAATTATTTGAGGGCCAAAAGGCTGAAAATTTAATCATTAGAGCTGGACTCACAAGGACATGAATGAGTGCAAATTTAGCAGTAAGGTAACTCTTTTAGTCACAAAACTATCAATCAGCTGCTGCTTAGAATTATAGGAGCATAAATTTCCCCAACAGTTAAGTTTCCACCAATACAGCATTTCTAGTGGCTGCATCTGCTGTTGGTTCTGTCAGTGCTGGAATACATTCTGGGTACATAGGTCAGAGACTTCAGTCCCTTTGCAGAGGGACTGGTTATCTCACAGTGACCCTTCCCAGCACAATGGCTTCCCCCGTGCCACCTGGAGGCACCCTCTTCTTCCAAGGCTCCATGCAGATTCATCTTGGGGATATGGATTCTGCCAAGTAGTAAGACAAATGCTGGTGAGTGACTTGAGTCCTTTATTTTATTTGTGGTGACCTTTCTGCTGTGCAGTGCAATGAAAATTGAAGAACTCAAGAAATAAGGCTGCGACTTTATGAAGTCATCCATCCCTCTCCATGAAAAATGCAGAATGTGAATGGGTTCTGATATTCTTGGGAATATGTGAGGATAACACAACCTCTGTATGACAATAACCACAGAATTGCTTTTTCCTAATACTAGGTATTTATTTATTTACTTACTTATTTTTTAACCGAGGAAAGAACCATGACCTCTGTCTTTTTTGTCTTTCAACTCAGATTTGCCAGCCAAAAAATTCCTCAGCTATGTCCTGGTTTCCTGATTCATATTTACAGAGGAGTACACGTGCTCCCATCTATCATTTCTTTTCTGAGTATGTGATATTATCCAAGAATATTTCACAGGAAATTAGAAATCCAGATGAGTCACTGATTTCCATAGGGACATATCTGCCTTATGTCCCTAATGTGTAAGAACATTTTGTACATATATTGTATCTAGTTTCATTAATTCTCGAGCTATGGGTTCCTCCTGTTCGTCGTGCTGAGGACTGAGCAGGTGGATTGCCTGCTGCCTTTGGCTGGGGCTGTGAGGAGCATGTCAGTGATGCTGTGGTCACAGGCAAATCAAACTGCACTGAACCAGTTAATGCTGCTTCAGCCCGACCTCCTGAGTATTTTGAGTGCCCTATGGTAGTATATATGATCTGAATTTATTCCCCAGGAAATGCTTGAATTAGTGCTTTTGCAATGACATTATATGAGTATTGAGTCTTGTGATTCTGTTTTGGAAAAAGTATTGCCTTCCAATCACTGAAGATAAATCACTGAGTCACAGAGTATGCTGAGTTGGAAGACACCCATAAGGACCATTGAGTCCAACTCACAGGACAGCCCAAGAGTCACACCATGTGCCTGAGTGTTGTCCAAACACTTCTTGAACTCTGTCAGGTTTGGTGCTGTGACCACTTCACTAGAGAGCTCCAGTACCCAACCATCCTCTGGGTGAAGAATTTTTTCCTATTACCCAGTCTAAACCACANGAGCTCCAGTACCCAACCATCCTCTGGGTGAACAATTTTTTCCTATTACCCAGCCTAAACCTTGCCATCAAAACTTCAGGTCATTTCCCTGGGT
This sequence comes from Polioptila caerulea, assembly GCA_013397295.1. Classification (NCBI taxonomy): domain Eukaryota; kingdom Metazoa; phylum Chordata; class Aves; order Passeriformes; family Certhiidae; genus Polioptila; species Polioptila caerulea. The sequence continues at coordinate 1,159,924 of VYXF01002162.1, read as the reverse complement.
CCTGTCAATGGTTACCACAGCAAAGGGATCCGTGCCTGCCCCTCCTCCTCCTCTCATGAGGAAGCTGTAGGTTGTGATGATGCCTCCCCTCAATCTCCTCTTCTCCGGGCTGAACAGGCCAAGTGACCCCAGCCACTCCTCACACAACTTCTCCTCAAGGCCCTTCACCATTTTTGTGTCCCTTCTTTGGATGCTGTGTAATAGTTTAGAATCTTTTTTTATGTTGTTGTGGTCAAAACTGCAGACAATATTCAAGGTGAGGCCACAGGCTTCATGTATTTGAGACTGGCATCTCTTAGTTCTGCATCTTTAATTAACATAGTCTGAGACAGTGAAGTTTGCCCTGAGATTTTTGGTGTTTTTTTTTTTTCCTTCTAGTTATCTCATTCATGTAGAGGTGATTTGCATGAGTATTAAAATCTAGGTCAGCAGTACAGAAATGATGCTTTTATTCTAGAATCCTCTTGACAATTTACACTAATTTCTCTTCTGCATACAAAAATGTTCACCATTTTCAAAAAGGATAGTCTGATCACCAGAGAAACTTTACAAGGTATGTTCCAAGATGAAATAGAGAAATGCAATCATTTTTTAAATAAGGTTAATATTTCTTTAAATAAATCCTGCACCCTTGTTTTGAAACAAGTAACCAAATCATCGCTGTCACCATGAGTCTTTATTGATAAAAATTAATCTAAATCTGTAGGGAGAAGTCACTGACTTTGTTAAAGTAGCTTATATAGGAAAAAGATTTACTTTGGGCATTTTACCAGCCATGAGAGTTTCTTTTTAAAAACATGCATCATTTAATCTTATAAATTCTAATAACATAGATACAGAATGTAGTAAAACTAGAGATTAATGATGCAAAATAATTTAAAATGTAAATTAAAAATTATGATTTTATTAAGTGATTTCTTTTAAATAGTGAGGGATTTTACCTGTGCACTGTCTGGAAGCTCCTCACCAGAAGAGGATGCTGTCTATATAATTTCTCTCTAGCAGAGAATGTCTGCAGATTTTAGGGTTATATAGGATAAAAGAGAGGCCATAGAAGTGCTCCTAGATACTTTAAAACACCAGCTAAATGTGGTGCCCAATTTACATGCCTGGGCATGCAATCTTGCTGAAAGGATGTACCTGTTTCCAGCTAATAAGTGATCCTGCCATTTGCATCATTGGTACATCTCTGCTTACCCTTGGGTGATTTTTTGTATCATGCATTAATGGTAACATATATTTTGGACTTTTGCATCAGACAACTGAGGCTGATGGGTTGCACAGACATCATTTAAGCTGCTGAGGTAATTGCTTTTTTTATATAAACCTGGTTTTATAGAATTTTGTAAAGGCACAACTGTTTTGCTTCAGTAATTCTGCTACAGTTGATAAAAGCGATGCTTTTGGAAGATAAAAAGTTAGAACTTTTAATGATTATATAAAGTTATAAATAATATTATTTGCATAAATCACTAGTTAGAGAATGCTGTGAAATCTGCCTGCTGTCATGAGATAGTCTCACTGAAATCAGGGGAATGTGCAGCACAGAAATGGCATCTGTGAATAGTCCTTTATCAACCTTGCAACAAATTTGCAACCCTTGGATTTCATAGGACCTCCAAGTCCTGAGTTTGTGATTTATGTAGTAGATTTCCTAGTTTTTTAAGGCTGCCCTATGAATTCTGAGGTTTTTAGACTGCAAAGGGTCATTGCTTGATGTTTCTTAGGGGAATGGAGAGCCTCTACCTTCAATAGCACAGTCAAAAATTAACATAGCATGGAGATAATACAAGTTTTTAATGATACATGAGCTAAGTCAAGTTCCCCTGTCACTTCAGAAAACAAAAATCCAGAAAGGATAATGTCTTTCTGGAACTGATTTGCATCCTTGTTTCTTGTTTCAGGGAGTATCAGAGACTAGTGGTCAAAGGCAGGACAAATCTGAAGGTCTTGTGCAATCTAAAGGTGCTGTTCGACTTCAGGATTTGAGGAGGTGGGATCTGCAGACAGAAAAGATCTATTTTGATCTCATCCATTTTTGATGTTGCTCAGATAGAAGGACAGGATGGAATTAAAGGTTTCAGTGAACTACCTTTTAGTTTCCCTTTCAAAATCCCTTGCTAAATCCTCTCCAGCATTTGCCTCTGCTTCAATAATATTGGTTTAGCTCCAAGGAACTCTGATAAAAGGGAGTTTTATAATACATAGAAGACATTTAGATTATATTTAAAATACATTGACTTTGAAAATTAGTCACTTTAAATCTATAAAACAACCTTATTCTGCCATCACTAAAACTATCCTTCCTAGAGGGTAGGAGCTTCAATTCCAGTGGCCAAATTCCCATTGATTTTAGAGCTTTGAAATAAGACTTCTAATCCTTATCTTGTTTGTTTTGATACCAAAGTCTTCCTTTACATGGCATTTATTTAATTTCTATATTTATTTTAGCCATGCCAAGACAATACTAGAAAAAAAAGAGAACTGGAGCACCTATATGATTCCAGAGTCCATTCCCATAATGCAAAGAGGCTGAAGTTATTACTTAATTAACTAAGTTATAAAATTACTTAAAATGGAGGTGCAGCATGTTTTCTTATTATCCTCATTCTATACGTTCATGTTACAGGTAATGGATTATTTTGCAGGGTAAAATGCTCTTAATTCTCAGAGGAAGCAAAATGATTAAGTTTATTATAAATCAGAAACATTGACTGTGGGCAGTGAAAATTTTAGTCCTCCATTTCACTTTGGTTTTGCTGATAAAAAAACCCACTAAATAATTGCGTGATATTTATATTAAAAATGTAATAGAAAAAAGAATATGTTGCTCAACATTGTTCATGCAGCTCAGAAAGCGAGACACAAAGTTGCTTCTTGCCTTGAAAAAAGTTGGGGAATAAAAAGTCTGACTACCTGTGTATTAATATGAAAGTATTGTGTATGTGCTCAAAAATGACCATAAATTCTTAAATTATTGCAGGAACTACAAAGAAGTTTGGACAAATGATAAACAACTGAGGAAGTGATTTGTTCTGGAGACTTTGGTTAAAAGGGAATTTCAGTAGTGGGAGGACAGGGGTTCATTAAATACACAGGCTGTATACACAAATACATCCCCAAATGTATGACATTGCAGGGGAAGTGATGTGATGATGCAAACTGATGAGTTTTAAACTTCTCCCTTTCCATTCTAGCAGTTTTGCTTTCTAAGGGGCATGTTTGCACATCTGGTTGGAGAGGGAATTTCAGGCTGAAAGGACACCTCTCTAACCATGACTGAGAAACTAAAACAAGAATACTTTTCAAAACATACTGAATAGATTATCCACATGTTTTTGGTGCATTTTGTTTGTTTTTATAGACAGAGAACAAAAAACTTCTTTTACAGGTGAATATTCAACTCCAGGGTTTAAAGACTGTAAGTGGAGAAATATCAAGAAATTGCAAAATAGAGTATGTAGTTGAATTTACTTGTCTTCCTTATCACAATGGCTGTTTTTCAAGATATCAGACACTGTCCCTGTTACATTTGACACTTCTATATGTAAGGAATGCTATAGTGGTACTGTGACTCCATCTTAGTCTGTTATTGTCTTTAATATACTAAATAGTGTTTTGGAGTGTCTTTGTGATGAAGCAAAACCCAATAATTTGAGTCCTTTTTATTTACTCGTTATGTCAAGCAATAACATTTAGTTAAACTATGGTCAAAATATTAATAGAACTAATAACTTTGTTTTGAACAAAATCATAAAACAAAGAGGGTGGGGAACAGAGCAGCAAAAATGGGCAGAATGCTATGGAAATGTGATTATTAGGATCGTAAGAGAAGCCAAGGACCATTGTGAGCAGTGAAAGGATGTTTTATTCTATATTCTTACACTCCACCTCACTTCTTTTCTTTATGTTTCCTTGCATGTGGACTCATTGCAACTTATATACAGGCTTACTGTAAACTCTTTGGGATATGGAATATCCTGTGTGCTCCCTCAGTTAAAATACTTAGCAAAAAGAAGTAAGTTATGCATACAGAAAAAGGCATAAACCTGTATAGAAAGGGCCAAACAGTGAAGCTATCCCTGTTCAAATTCTGGGTAGCTTCTGTTTCAGATCGGATTAAAACTCCATGGTTCATGGCTTGATAGAAAGCCAGCTGGTGGTGACCGGCAGGAGAAGATACAGTGTAATTGTAGTGAGAGAATGTTCCTAGGAAAACCAGGAAAGCAGTCCTGCTGCTGCACCTTCCCACTCTGTTATTGGAAGGAGTAGGTAATGGAGATGTGGCCTTCCTCATTGCCATAGGAACTGAGGGCACATTATCCATCACTCCCAGGTCTGTCATGATATTTCAGGTTTACTATTTTGGCTTCAGAACACCAAGCAATGGTGTTTGGTTTTGGAAAAGTCAGCATAGTTTTCAGTGAATGTCAGAAATTCTTGCTTACCTTTGGAAGCTAAATCTTACCCAGGATAATGTGGCCTCCTGTGAGTAAAAGGTTTTGAAAGACCCACATAGTGGTCAGGGTGGTGCTAAAACTGCAGCCTGAATTTAGTCTTTGGTTTTCATTTGTGTCCCTGAACTGTGAGGACATTGTTTTCTGTAAATTTCAAGAAAGAAAAAAGCCCCAAGTTAATTGCTGCAGTTCTTCTGTTAGCTTTAGATGTTGCATCCAAGGCATTGTGATCCATTAAATTGGATTTATTCTAATAATTGGAATTATTCTAAGAACTGTAAATGGACTTTTACCACTGTAGGTAGGCATCTGTTTGAGGACAAAATATTTAGCATTGTGGTATTTCAACTGTTTAACAGCTCATTAAACTGCAAGATAATTATCACCTGTTTACTAAAGGACACAGATATTATTGTTATTGGAAGCATTTATTGTGTTTAGTTGTAACTGGCAGTCTCCCAAGAGTCCTCAGATGAAATTATAAATATGTTACAGTAAGATCACCCTTATATCACACCTCTTTGAAATCTGGAATAATGGTAGTTTTTTTCCCAAACTGTTTACTGTCACAATTTTGACATGATATTGTCAAATAACTAGTAGATGTACCTTAGTATTAACCATTTTTATATTGTCAGTGAACAGTTTACAATTCTCATGAAGTGAGTAATCAAATATGATTTTGGAATTGTAATCATCTTTAGCTTGGTTTCTAGTAGTCCATTATTAATGTCTGATATTTAAAACTCAGACTGTTTGGATTACATGTTCATGAAGTTAGGCCTATTTTAGTTCCCACTCACAGATGCTAACAAAATTGTCCTGGTATGATCTCTTAATCTCCTGACTCCTGAAAAAAAATGGAGGAAGCAGTCCCTTAGAGACATTTCCCATCCAAAAAAGGAAGACTTATAGAATCCTCTTAATTTTTTTTCCCTCAGAAATTGTGTATTTCCTGTATCTTGACTACTGGTAATTTCTGACCTGTTACAGAATTAATTCAAATACCTTTCATTTATCTTTAAAAGATGTATGAGCTTGTTACTGAAAAGGCTAACCTAGTTTGTAAATTTCTTCTATGCAATAAATCTGTGGAATGACCAGTCAATCACTGTATATTTCCAAAAGTCTCACAATGCAGCACTCAACACTTCACACATACAGAATTCTTCCGTGCTCCATAGGTGACAGTGCCTGAGGAGGTACATTAGGGGAAACAGAAGGCTCCTTTCCTCATCGCTAACGCCTTTGGCTGCAGACACCACAAGGTAAGGTGCCTCAAAATGGTGTGAGACACAGTGTGGCAGTTGTGTATTTTTATGTAAGACTGTTTATGTTTAAAGCCTGAAGGAAAGGAGATATAGATTTCCTGTATTCCATAAATACAGCTAGGTCCCCAGATAGTATAACCTTGTGGTTGTCCAAGAGGAAATTCCATGTAAGTTTATGTGATTATTAGACTCTGTCTCTCAGCTTGTTTTCATCTTCTCCTGAAAGACTGTTAGGAAAAAAGTGAAAGGTTAAAGAGAAGTTAGGGATCGGTCTCAGTGTGTAGTAAATGCTTCGCACATCCCCCGCTTCCTCCAGGGAAGTTAATGGAAAGTAAAGTTAAGCTTTTCACAGCAGCTGCTTTGCACCTCTGAAGGTAAGTTGTGTCTGTATCAGCAACATTTCACTCCCTGGGTCTGCTTGAAATGGTGAAAAGAATTTGAGAGAGCTGTGATGGAGATACATGGGTACACAGGTGAAAGACTTCCATTGAACACTATGTTGCTAAGGGAAATTTGGGGTGATTCAGCATCTAGCACTCTTTCCTCTAAGTAAATATAAACCAATATTCCAACAGACCACATCAGGAAAAGAATCTACAAGCAGCTTTGCACTTATACAGAGCTAACAGCGAATATCTTTATCAGTGGGGACAAATAAAGATCTGGTGGTTAGTGTTTGAAAATAAATGGGTCTTAACCTCAGTACATTGCCTAAAAGCTAATCTAGAAATACTAATTCTGTGTTCATAAACTTTCCCTCCAGGTTTATTTGAAAAAGACACAATATTCTTCGTGCCTCATTCTGCCCATGGTTTAGGGCTGCAGCTTTTAGCTTGCTAGTTTTATTTTGAAAGAGTTCTCAGGACACTACCTGTAGATTCTGTAGAGAGATAAAGAGAAATTTTCATCCCACTGAAGTCAAGGGAAGTCCTGCCAAGAAATTGGTCAGGATTTTAAGTGTTTTGACCATCTTAACATTGGTGCATAATGAACGACAGTAATCAGCTCTATGTGGTTCATTTACTCTATTTCCATAGTACAACTTGGATGAATATGAAGCAAAATTTTATAGGTAGTCTGCATTCAAACAATTGAAGCTCAATTTTCTATATCTGTCAGATATTTCAATGTGTATATACAATGAATTTTTGGTAGCACTTTTAGCATGCTGTTTTTTTCAAAGTAGTAAGTAAATTGAATTTTTCCTTCCAAAGTAATGTGAAGATTATAGTTTAGATTATACCATGCAGCAATTGCTCAAACTTTTCAAATACTGGAACTCATTAGGAAGAGAGTAACTCCCCATTTTGTGAGTGAATAACTTGGCATATTCAAAATAATAATATGTCCCAGAGCCCCAAACCTCTAAACAATTAATTATACTAGTGAAATGTTATACCACATGTTTTAAAAAGAAAAAGCATTAATTCAGGGAAGGTCTGGATTTCTCTGAGGAATTTGACTCCTATATATGTTGTTTAAATGTCTCTTACTTGTCCATTAGATTTTGCAGCGCTTTTTGCAGCAGTAGCCAAATAACTAAAAAATCAAACAAATAGTATGATTTTAACACAGGAAGGAAAACTTTGCCTCTGTTTGCAAGGCAAAAATAGTATTTACTGAAAATACATTTAAATTATATACTAAAACAGCTTGTAGCTGGAATTTCACTTCAAAACATATCTGCACAGAACACATTATACTCTAGCAAGTGACTTGAAATAAATAAACTGTGGTTACCATTAACCATTCCCATTTGCCAACAGTTACCACATGAAACTTCTGAGATCACAAATCTTTCCCCTGAAATTATACTTGTGATAATTTTGTGGTAACCAATGAGAATGTTCTTTGTTTATGACTTCCACAGTACTTGCACACACATTTTCGAAGAAACAAAACAAAAACAGGAACAATGCTTGAAATTTGATTGGAATAAAAAAATCATACCAAAATTCTAACCTGTAGCTTTAGCAGACAGCTAGCAAAAACATTGAGGTGAAGACATTTCTTATCTTTAGTTATTCACTTCAGCTTCTATTTTGCAAAATAGAAATGGGTATATCCAAGGAACTCAAAGCTAGAAGACAAACTTTGAAAAACATTGGTGGAAAAATCACACACTTTTTAACCCCACCAGATACTTCCAGGAGTCATATACATTGTGATAAACCCCCTCCTCAATAAAAGTGTGTCAAGTAGGTCCAGCAAAAGAATACTCAATACCTGCTGAGTGTGCTACCTCTACTTCACCACCAGAACGTGACTGTCCCATTGCACTTAAACATGATTTTCAGATGCTTTTAGCAAGATTTGTGTCCTTAGTGGCTGCATTTATCATGAGAAACAGCTTTTTTCTCTGAATTAATTTCTTTGACTCAAAATATTGCTTTAGGCAATGAGCTGCTCTTTCCAGGTTACGCTTTCATAAGGAAATGAAAAACAGCTCATGTTGTAATGAAAAGAGATTTCTGATGTTTTCATCTTCTGGTGTCCCAGAAATAAGTACAGATGAAAAAACAGGAAAAAAATGTTTAGTCCAAGAGGTGAGTGAAGTTTCATTCAATCTCAACCAATTTAACAGTTCCTCATTCTTCTTATCTTGCATGATTTCCAGTGGTTTCAGATTTTTTGTTTCCCATCAATAAAAGCTTAAAAGATATACTGTACCAAATTTTAAGTACAAGTCATACTCATTACAAGAAATTGTTTTAATTCACAATATTGCTCTGAAATGTACCTAAATATCAAGTAAAAATGTGCAAAACCCAAAAGATATAATTACATGATGAACAATTACCACATCACATGGTAATGTTAATATGGGCAGAATGAACCTTCAGAAAAAGAAAAGAAATGTATAGATATAGATGCCACTTTCAGTCTGAAGGACTTGATGACCACTGAATTCAGTATTACAGTACTGAATCTACTACACAGTTGGATACTGTGCTTCTGTTGAGGGAGTGACACAATTAAATTTATAAAGTGATGCTTTTCACACTGCATTCTCCTGTTATTACCAAGAGATGTGCTCTGAAGAACCCAAGGCATAGCAAGGTGGGGAGCTGAAGCTGGACCAAGTATGCTCATACACACTCCCAGCACTGTGCTCTGCCTGGGAGTGCTGTCTTGTACTGAAGTGTTCTGTCAGACGTATTTAGATCTCACCCAAAGGGTTTTAAAAATGTGTGCCACTCCAGGAAATCTTTAAGGCAGAAATAACTTTGAAAGAAGTCTGACAATTTTAATAGCTAGTGTTGTGAAGTGTTGGCTCTTGCTAAAGTTCAGTCACTTGGTAGGTGTATAAGAACAGATGAACAAAGTACATGGAGGAAAGATTCATACCCAGCTGTGATTGTCTGTGATTGCCATCTCCTGAGGATGTGCACCAGAGTCTCTATCTTGAGGTAGCTGCAGTTTGTTATAGAAACATAAATGAAAACAGCCTGGAAGCCATAGGGGTTAAGTTTCATGATTGGTGTTATTCGGCGGAACTCCACTGGACTTCCAGACAACTTTTGTTCAAACCAATAATGAACTACAACTGTTTTAATACATAAGATTTATTTTCACCAATAGATTTATTATTCTTGCCTGCTGTAGTTTTCTATTTATCTCCCAGCTGGACAAAATACATAGGAATGAAATAACCACCCCTTTAACTCTAGTACCAAGGAATGTGATCTGTACATTCAATAAATGGGCACCCTGCATCTGTACAGGTTTGCTGAATTCTTTCACAGGGTTCATTGCTTCTACAGAAGATTAGTCATAGGTGTGTCATTAGTTTCATATGCTTTCAGTTAAGCATGGATATCCCACCCATGTATACTGCTATTCAGAATTTGTATTCCTTTTAGGAAACTCAACACAAAAGGGAAGTCTTTTGTTTTAAAGTCTTTTTTTAACCTTAAAAATTAGTTTTGTAAAAACGTGGCAGGATCTGAATCCATGTTTCAATATCTTGGATACATTGTTTTCTCAGCATATATGTAAGAGTCATCAGTCCTGAGGCAAATTGGGTATGGCTAGACTTTCCTTTGGCAATTGCTTATAAGACATACTCCAGAGAGGATTCCTTGCACACATTACACTTTCATCAGACCAAATATATTTAACTGGGCTTTTGAATACATTGGAAATAGGGTGAAATTAGCCTCTTTGGTACTGTTGCTGAAAGACCTCATAACAATGTGATGTATGAAGACACATAGCAGACTTTGCATCAATCTCTCTCCATCTGTAAAATCCATGGCAAAACATTGTTCAAATGGAACTCTGTTCCATTTGACATCAACCTCTTCTGNGGAAGCCATAGGGGTTAAGTTTCACGATTGGTGTTATTTGGTGGAACTCCACTGGACCTCCAGACAACTTTTAAAATTTTAAACCAAGTACAAGAAAGACTTTAAAGAAGATGGCCTCATTGTAATGAACATAAATAAATAAAAATGTGTCTGCTCTCTGAACAACCCGTGGAACAGGTGAAATTTATGTTTCTAATGTAACAGCTACAAGCCCTGTCAAGTCAACATAACAAAAATATGAAAGAATTCAGGTGTCTCATCCTAATATTGCTACTGGATTTACTCCTTTCAATGGGCTTGACTCATAAATTTAACCAAAACAAAATTAACCTACGAAAAATCCTCCTCTGCATAATTTCAGGTCTATAGATGGATTTCTTTTAATAAATATGACTGGAAAATACATGCTTCCTAGTAAAACAGTGGGGAGACAAAAGTAGAATATAAAAGCATGCTGAATTTTTAAAAAGCTTGGCCACGCTTGCTAAGTACAAATCTAGTTATGACATCATTGCAGCAATGGAGAACAAGCTAATAATTAAAGAAATATCAAAGAATCTTTAAAAGTATCATTATTTTCTCTATTATTGAAAATAATTTCAGAGTATTTCTTGAATGTGAAGGAACAAAACTGGGTACTTAGCCCAGAAAAGTGGGCTGCAGTGCAAAAAGTACTTCAAGGCTTTAGTACTGGTTGTCTGCAACAAGAGATTCCCTCTCTCTGAGTTGCCCTGTGCATTGGAGATCCACGCTGTGGAGAGAAATTCACATGTAGGCCAGCTGTTTCTATACAGTCCTTGTTGTAAACACAAACTAAAGTCCAAAGTTTCCACTGCAGCAGCTCTGAAGCAGAATAAAGGGCTTTTTGGCTGGACATTTCACATATCTGCTCTCCAGCAAAGACCTGACTAGAATTGTGTTGGACCATGATATTTATCTGACAGGTTGTGTTCCATAGTCTTTGCATTTTGTGGATGCTGCACACATTTGCTTTGCCAGCTATTGACCTTCCCTAAAAGATTTCAACTAAGTTTTATAAAGCCTTCATAAAAATGATAGTTTTCAGAGAATTCAAATGTACCTTTCAAAAGTAAAAGCATTGCAATCAAAACCTTGAGCAAATTTTTTTATTATCTTTTTTTTTCCTTTAAAACTTATTTAAAACTTTACCACCAATGTTTGGTCAGAAAAAATCGCTAACTGTAAAACTATCTTTTCATTTTCAAGGAAGTCTGGTTTTAAATTAAAATGATAAACATACATCTGGGCGTTCACTTAGGAGCAATTTCATGTAACCAGAATGACTGCTGCCATGAAAGGCAATCTGAGAAAGACATTTTGTCAAAACTTGTGGTTCGTCTCATGAGGAGTACATTACCTTCTTGTTTAAATTGAAACACACATTTTGAGTTTTTTTCTGTTTACATGTTCTGCCTGACTTCCTGAATGTTTCTTTAAAGACCTTGAATCAGTGTTGTTAGCTTGGTGTGAAACTAAACTGCAGTCCACTGCCTGCAGACTCTGCAATACAACTGGCTATAACCTGACAAATGTGGTTGCAGCCATGTCCCACTTTTTACTGTTCAAAGACTTTTACATTCAGTCATCCTCTCTTTGCTTTCCTGCACCTAATCATGAACCACTCGAAAAGACTTTTTCTGAGTCCTAAGTGGTGAATCCATTTCACACAGGTGGGGAACAGTGCTTTCTTTTGGGTTCTCTGGGACCTTTCCTGGAGAGGTCATGGTGCCATCTCTTGTTTGCATTCAGAAACCAAAGAGTGCTGGTTGATCCAGGTTTGCAGATAAAAGAAATTTTTTTCTCTAAATTAAATATTTTAACCATGTAAAACAAACAGGCTTTCAAGCATATAAAGTCTTCTCCAGGCTAGAGAGACACAAGTTTGTCCATATTTTCTAGCTATCTGTCAAAATATATTATCTCTATCTGCAAATTTTATGTGGTCTGGAAGTGGAAAAATTATAAAGATTTCACTGTCACTACTCTTGGAATACCTTGTTTTACCATTTACCTTAAATCACAGTGAACTGCAGTCAACTAAAATGTAAATAAAAGCATTCATTTATAACATCCAAAATTAGTAATGTAATTGTCAATTTTTTAAAAGAGATGAAAAAAGCAAGCCATCTAGAACTGATACCGGTCATAAATTATTGGTGATTCAATCCTGATAATATTATTATCAGAACATTAAGGTAAAAGCATCAGAGAATGCAGTTAGCCTATGTTGCCAGGTCATAATCTTTGGGCCAATATATTTCCTACAACATCCTGACTGGCTGACTGCTTTAGTCCAGACTGTGGGCCAAACGTGAAAACCAACAAAAATGAGCTTTCATAATGTGGACAAGGAAGAAAAAAACAAAATCCAAGTCACCTCAAAATCAAACATAAATGAAAACAGAATATGCAATCCTTTCTAACCCTTTGTTCAATTTATGTTTTTACCCTCGACTCATAGTACCAGTAAATGTCAAAGAAAATACATTGTCTTATAGCAATGTCTGATTTCTCTTACCACAGTCACTTTTGTGTCTTGTTCTCACATATGCCAGTCTGTGCAGCCCAGGGCAGATTAGCAGGGGCATATGCAGTAAAGGACTAGTGCACAATTTTCAAGGATTCCAGCACGGCCAATTCACTGAATGTAATGCTGAAAGCATATATAATTCATTCAATTTATTAGATTAATAAAAATGTTTTTATACAGTACATATGACATGGAAATATTTTCTGTGTATTGCAGCTGCAAGATATCTACTCCCTAAACATAATGGTTCAGTAGAGGGTAAGCAGTTAATTTAAGAATAACCCCCTGCACCAGTACAAAGAGCTGGAAAGCAGCTCTGTGGAGAAGGACCTGGGGGTGCTGTGGACAACAAGTAAACCTTCAGTTAGAGATTAGTAAGTTATTACCTTATATAGAACATTTTTAAGTACTTGGTGTTTACAACATAGTACTTGTATATATTTATGTAATAGAGGTTTTTTAGGGAGCTCTATGCACCGTATGGCAGGCACTGTTGTAGGCAGAAATGGTAGAGTTAAAAAGTAATTAAACAGCATGTCCTTTTCCAAAAGACAGTAACAGCTTCAGATTTCAGTAGCATGGACTTCATGCTGAGAAATTTTAAGGATCATCCTAACTAAAACTTTTGCTGAAATGTATGGCTAATCAAGACATATCAGCTTGAAGCCAATTGCAAGTTGAAATTGTTCCTGCAGTTTTTACTTTGCTCAAGTAAAAAGTAGAGAACAATTGCAGTTTTTTGATTGATGTTTAGCTTAGAATTTCTATTTCTCGCTTTCTCTCTGCATCCCTTATAGTACAGTGAGGCACAAAGTCTTACAGTTGGTTGTACAGGCCACCACGGCACTCCAGGGTATCCATAGATGCTCTTTGCTGTGTATCTTAGTTAAAAAGAGGAAGGGTGTGATTTCATTGTAGCTGAACAGGAAATGTCTATGCTAAAACTCCTTTATTTAATCCAGCCACAAAAGGACTCAGAGGAAGTTCTTTAGAACTGAAAGTGCTTTAACAGTGTGGACTCCAAACTGAGAAAACCACTCCTAAGTATGTGTTTTCCTTTCTTGTTCTTACTCATTACATCTTTAAAATTATAGTGGTGGAATTCAGCAATGTACTTCTTCATCCTTGTGAACCTATGGCACTTTGAGTGGCTGAGATTTTTATAAATAATTGCCATTCAAAAATTGTGGGAGGAGAATAGAGATAGTACTGAAGGCAATGTCCCCCAGTGAATTGCAGCTGTGCTAATTACCAAAGAGTGGGAACAGCCTAGCCCTTAATGGGTCACAGCTATGTCCAGTGAGGATGGGTGTTATAAAAGAGTGGGTTAGCTTGTTGAAGGCTAGTGGGAGTCTGCTGGCTGTGCTGTGAGGATGAAGGGTCAGGTGGTTGTGCAAGGAACAGAAAAGGTAAGATGCCATGTGAGAGATGGACAGGGTTAGGTGACTGTGTAAGGGATAGGAAGGAGTCAGCTGGTCATAGAGTAGGAAGAAAGAGGTAGAAGGAGCCTGTGATGTGTGGAGCTGCCCGTAGGAAACTCACAGAGAAAATGTATGAACTTTTTGCTATGGGATAGCTGACTGCCAGTGACTGTCACTTTGAGTCTGCTGTCAATTGGTGCCCCGTGTGAGGAGCGGACAACAATAAAAAAATCACTTGAAATATTAGGTTACTGCAAAAGACTTCATCTTAAAAAGTTTTAAGGCAAGATAAATAGTATCACCTCATAACAATAATTCATCTTTTATAATGCAAGACATTTCAAGTCATTGAGCACACAAAATTATAATCTTTAACTATTTTAACTAGTCATTCCTTCCTGCCTTCTTTCCTTTCTCATATTTTGGAAATGAACTAACATTCTTCTTAAAAAAAATTACCTAAAAACTGTTCTTGGCTAGCCATTATGTATGCTGAGGTTTTGATACTGAGAGCATGTTAATGGCCAAATTATATGCCCTTGAGAATTAGAATTCAGAAGACAAACATTAACAGACCCTTAACTGCAGTAGCACAAACCAAGATGCTATAAATTACAGGGTGGTAGTGTTAAAAGCACTGGCTTCCTGGTGTCAGGCACCCAAAACCTTTTCATTTGCGTGTATATCAGGCTGTGGAGAGGTTGCCACTTGCCATTTGGCCAGTACTCAGCTGGCAGAGATATCTGTTTAAAGTTCAGGCCAATTGGTGGCTCAGGCCTGCCACTAAATATTTTGTTGTTATGCCATCAGAAATATTTACCCTTCTCTGGTTTATTTTTCTCTTTCCTTCACTTGTTCACTCTTCTACCTTTCTGTGTGACATAGTACTTGCCAGTTTTTGCAGCTATATGTATTAACAGTTCTGGCTCAGTATCTTAATGAGCTGATTTCCATCTTTATATGTGAACTTACAGCCAGAATATCTTCATGGATTTCTCATGGATAATGGGCAGTACTTGTGGTATACCTTCCTTTGCATGGGCATACACTGTGTTGATGCCAGAGTCAGAGAAATTTGAACACAGGTATCTCAGAAATTTTATAGTTTTTGCCTTCATTAAGGTAAAATAACCAGGAATTTATGTCTTCTGTTGCCCAATAGCTACAGTATAACATGATTCCCAGACCATGCCTTCTACAGCTGTGACATAGTACAGGAAGTTCAGCATCTCTGTTTCCACATGCTGCTGCTGACTGTAGGAGCAGCAAAGTTTTTGGATACAGTCAGCCAATCCAAGTATGAGGCCTTTAGCATATTCTTTCCCAGGGGCCTTCCCTCTATGCTGAGCTCTGCCTTAGGTGAACTTTCATATTTGTGAAATGATTGTCTGTGTACTGAACTGGAATTTATCACACTGAATATTGTTGTTTCCTGGTCTAAAATAGTTTTGTTGCTTATCATTAAGAGACACACTCTTCAAATTCATTGAACTAACCAGGCAAAAAGTACTAAAGGAAATGTTAGAATGAGTCATAAACCACTTCTTCAGTATTGCTCTTGTACCTATTTATTCCTTCAATTGTACCTGAAAGAAAGCAATTGTGATAAATATTAAATCTTTCTAGTGAAGAACAGCTGCCCAACTCTTGTCATTTCTAGCGTGCTGAAGCCTTTTCCCTCAATAAATATCTCATGTCCCCTGAGTTGCCAGGATGCTATTCCACCCTTCTGAGAGCTTGATAAAAACATTCCACCAGACACAACTTGTCTAAGCTGTGATTCTCCTTCACAAAGGATTTAGAAGTAATGCCTTAATAGCTTCTTTGGTCCTCAGGACCAAAAATTAAACAAATGATGCTGCAATGTGTCAGCAGCTCCCTCCTTGCCCTTGTGTTATTGTTTTGTTATTATCCTCCAGTTGTGTCTGACTCTGAAACCATTCATTATTAACAACTGAGTATGGCCACTGCAAAATGAAGTGTCCTTTGGAAACTTCCAAAGAGACAATCGCCTTTTCACCCTGCATATAATCATAGACCTGCACCCACTCTTCTGTTTGCAAGTATGCTGGGCAAAATAAACTGGTCTAGGGGAGAAAAATACCATTTAAAAAAAAAGATTTGTATTTATTGTCTCATTGCAATAATAAGATACATATTAAATTATTAAGTTATTAAACGTATTTATTAAGGTTAATATGGTTAATAAGATTAATATATACTTATTAAATGTATTTATTAATTGCTTAGGGCCAGACTAGCTCTCAGTGAAGACTGTTTCTCTAGATTAGACTTCACTATGCTTCCTGGGCTTTAAATGTGTTCATAGAGCTACACCTTTGCCCTTCACCTACACCTTCCATTGTGGAAGGACAAAAATGTTTCCACAGAAGTAACACAGAACAAGGTTAGACAAAGCCAATGAATATACTGCAAGATTTCTCTGCTAAATTCTTTGGTAATTTGAGAGGGATGTGTAAATACTAATAGTTAACAAAACTGAACAGTTAAGAATTCTAGCCCCTGAACCCTTCTATATTTAATTCTAGGATGCATCTCTGATAAGACACATTACTTGCTCCCAAATGTTGAGAAAATATTTGTTTGCAATCTGCTGTTTGCATGCATAAAATTGTCCTTCAGCCAAAGTCTTATGTATTTATAAACCATTGTTGACCTGAATGTAATCAGCTGTGATGTCAGATAGCAATGCTTTAAATAAGGATGCACTAAAATTGTTAAAGAGTCAGTGGCTGTAAGGGGAAGAGGTTGCACAGGAGAATAAGACTGAAGAATTGAGATAAGTAACATGTTAAATTGCTCTAATGTCCTCTTCTGGAGCACATCTGGACTCCATCCATACAAACAGCAGTCTGATGAAAGGCTCTGTTCCAGAAATAGTCTGTGCCCATAATTCATGGGCTGGTATAGGGCACAGAGAATGAAGTGTGATAAACAGTTGCACTCCACACGGTCCCATGGGAAGCTGTGAAGGTAGTAGGTCATATCTAATTCCTCACTCCAAGACATTGCTTCTTATTGTTTTGTTTTGGTTTTGTTTGCTTGATTTGGTCGCTTTTGCTTTCAAAATACTGAAGCACAGAACTAAACCGCTTGTATTTCATTAGGAAAAACTTAAAGCTGAGGCTTTGTATGAGAATAATGTGGGAATATTTATCACAGCTTTATATGTAGGGATTATCAGCTATTGCTCTGTTTATGATTTGTAGCATGTGGCACTCCTGGCATGTGGACATATGCTGTGGTAAACAGGCAGGAGGAATGGTAACATCTCCTAATGACCCTCGTACCTGATCTATTCCTGTGTGTATTCACAGGTTGAGTAACCAATGTTACTTGATGAAGTAAAGCAAGCAAACTTAGACTGCTTATAAGGAAAACATCACTTAATTGCAGCAATATATTAGACTGTGGAACAGCTTCCCAAGGGGAGAACAGGAAGCAGTCTTAGTAATTTAAAAAGGACTTCCATAAATCTCTGGAAAATATAATGTAGAAATAAGAATTTTGGCAGAAGATAGAGCATATGGTAACACATCCTTCTGTTCTTGACTATGCTTTTGTAAGTTCGAGCCAGATTATAAACCTGAAAGTTGATATCTTCAGTCACTAGGATCTGCAAATTTGATCTCAGTGTGATTCCAATTTAGAACTGGACTCTGACATTATAAAACTGGAAGGCAGAATTTTGTAAATTCAAATTTTTTTTAAAAGCCCAAAGTCAAGATTACTTCTTAATTTAAAGAAAATGAACAGGTTCTTTTCTGGTGCAGGTAAATTTTACAAACTTCTAAGAGCCTGAACTGAGCCAAAAGTGGTTTGGGGGTAAAATTGGAATGTTATGAATTTAGGTGAAAATTTGCTATAATAAAAAAAAACCTGATTCCACAGTACACTTCAATTGTGCTAAAAGTCAAGCCAAGAGGGTAAAAAAAAATATGTAACCCATAACTAGAAAATACACAAAATGTTGAAAAGCCAACATATTGGATTTGTTCAGATGCATCCAATACTTGTATATAAACAGTACTATGGTTCCTTTGTACCAGTAATTACAGATACAGCAGTAAGAAATTTAGGGAGCTGAAACAATGCAAAACTCAAGCAGAGTTGATAAAAGCCCTAAAATCTTCATTGCCAGAACATCTTCATTCATCTATAGGATTTTTTTTTTGCTTTGTTTGTTTTTGGGGGAGTTTCCTGTTTAGTTGGGTTTTTTTGGTTATTGTTTGGTTGGTTTGTTTGGATTTTTATCATAGCAGTGATAAAAAAAGATAGTCCCTGTAAATGGTTAAAACTTAGGACTTCTGAAGTGCAAGAAAGGATTCTTTCCATCAAATTTCCATGTGACATTTTAGAAAACAAAAACTTTTTTCTGCTTTATTGTTGTTGAAGGATTACAAATAATTCTGGAAACTTCAGAAATGAGTTAAAATTATTACTTTTTCTAAAGGTTTGCAGTCTAATCTAGCGATTAACATTAGAAAAGTCAACATAAGAAGGCTAGGAATGGGCAGAGAAGAAACATGAGAAAAACCTTGTTGTCTTATTTCTTGTGAAATATTTGGTATATGTTTTCTTTTTAAATCTACAGGCATTACATAGCCATAATTATTGAGGTGGATTTTTTTTTCATTATTGTTTAGTTAAAACTAAAAAAATCAGCTAAAATCTGTAGAATTATTTTTGCTTTTCATTAAAAATGCAGAAGCTATTTTCCCCCTAAATTTCCAAGTAATCCCTATGTTATAGTTTAAGTTGACTTTTTTTTTTTCCAGATTTTTCTCAAGGGCTACCTTCTTCTTGGAACAAAACATTTTGAAAATTATTAGCTATTCTCCAAAATTCTTTTGAACTTCTCTACTTTAATAATGAACCTCTGATCTGTCTATCATTGAGTATTGGTGATAACATCTGCAGCAGAGCATAGGTTCATTTAAAGTTACAAAAGACTTTGTGTTTCCATTTCTTCTTCCTTTTCATCAAGGTATATAAAATTACAGTAAACCAATTTAATGAATAAACTTTGCTATAAAGATGGAGAATTTTGCTATGAACAAGAAAACCATTTAGTATAATGACACAGACATATGAAAGGAATGACAGTGTCTAGGGAAAAAAGAAAAAATTGTAATAAGAATTCTATTGCGGTCCTCATTTTAAGTTTACTTGGAAATATTGAGTACCATCTCAAAATAGAAGTGTTAACATGCATTTCTTGTTGTTTACAATTCCTGACTAACGGAGAGACTGGGAGGTTAGGAAATCTCACTGATTCCTTTCTGACCCATTCTATTTCTGCCACTCAAAATTTAATCACAAAAGAGTATCATATATTAAAAGTAAAGATGAGTGAAACAAATTGCAGAAATAACTTTAGCTCTGAAGAGATGGCAGGGACCTACACAACTATGAAGAGAACACTCAAAAAGCTAAACAGAACACTATTGGCATAAGATTGAAAACAAATGCTTTCAACAACTTGTTCTGGGCAGGGCTGAATATTCTGCACAGACTTCTTTAATTTCCCCTTTGTTATTAGGCTTCTTTTTGCTGTCCAACATCTTACCTAATAATGAGAAAACAAATAGCAGCCTTTAAGAAAATATGATCACATGAACCCTCATGGCTCTATATTAATTTACAAAACCAAACTCAGTCTTTCTCTTGCATGCAAATAAATGATTGATTTTCTGACATCAGTCAGTCTAGGAAACTGTGGTCAGCCCTGCCTCTTTTACTGCAGGCAGGGTAGAGTCCTAGTTATGCCAGCTGCTCTCTCTGTAACAGTTACTAAAGTAGAAATTAGCTGGACTTTCTAACTATGAACCTAGAGCTAAAATACTAATAATACAAATATCACTAGTAGTAGTAATTTTAATTAAAAGTCACTATTCCTGACATGGAAGAGAATAATAAAAGACTGAGATCAGTATGTAACTTTTCTACTTAAATATTACAAATTGTCTGCTGATGTGTGTGGCTAGCACCAGTGGTGCACAAGTCTCCTTTGGTTTTGGGTTGCAAAGTTTCTGTTATGGGATTCTAGGAGACCAAGAAAATGTGCATTAAACAGCATGGCAGTAAAACTGTACTTCAAACAGCAGAGGAAAAATTTTTGTTGTGTGTGGTTTGTCATCTCCCTTTCAGATCTCAGCAGGAATATTTCAAGAAAAGCATTGTTAATGCTAATTGTATTCTTTCAGTTTCAATCAGGATCAGATCTAACTGGAGCCTAAGATGTTGTGAAAACCAAAAATGTCTGAATCATGGAGAAAAATAATCAGTGTTCAGAATATATGAGGAAGTTTTCAGAGACTATTTATCAAAATTTAAGCACGTAGATGCCCAATTCTGATGTCTACTGAATATGTTCTGAGAGAACATTTATCAAAATTGGCCCTATGGTTGTTCATAAGTATGAAATTCCCTCTTTTTAGAGAAGTAATAATGTTTTAATTGCTTCATAGATTTATATAGAAAAAAGTGACTTTGTCACAAATATACAATATACAATTCCAACAGGAACCAATTCAATGCAGTTTATTTTATACCAGTTGGACTGACCAGTCTGAGATGTTGCTCAGAAAGTAAAGCATTTTTCTTTAACAATGGGATGTAAGCACCTGGCTAGCTCTAAACCTCACAAATAGTCATGTCTTTAATTATTCTGCTGAATACTAGCCCTTGAATGCTTTACTGAAGTAGATCTTCAGATTCAACTGAATCTGAATTATTTGTGTTGATATCTCATGCATAAAAAAGAGTTAAAGAATCTGATTTTGGAAAAAAAGTATGGCTTAGACACTGAATTTTGAAATAAAAATTAAGGTACTTTGACTTTATGGAGTTCTCTGAAATTTAGATTTTTAAATTATTTGCATTTTAAAATGTTTTATTTAGATATTTAAAATAAATCCCCAAAGAGCAGAGACTGCTTATAGGAATTCTGTTTGAAATACATACATATTTCTATGTATGATTGCCATTTGAAAGAAGAGCAGGCATTAGGAACAACATTCTCTTACTGCCAAAAGCTAAGTCTGTTAGAGCCATCATTTGGTCCACCAGAAATGCCCTGCTGCAAACAGGGCCACTTTGTGTCTGTGAAATAGGAAATGGCTGCACTGAGAAAATCAGCAACAACTCAACAGCCTTTTCTCTGTACCCTGCTGCCTAAAGAAGGAAAATACCCACCAACACTTACAACCATGAGGCTTTGGAGGAACATAACAAAGGCTAGTCCAAAGTCAGCAAAAAAAGGGACACATGAAAGACAATTTCTAATATGATATTTATGATCAGGTTGACTGAGGGTTGAAATAATTTACTTTACAATTTCAAGTATCTTACTTAAATTTTGATCAGTTAAATATAACTGGAAACAGCAAGCAGATTAAATATTTGTTCAATGAGTGGACAATATATGGAGAATGACAATTATTCCTGTGTGGTAGCCAGACATTCCCCCAGAAAGGTCCAGTTCTTGTTCTGCCTTAATACAAAAAGAAAAGAAGATTTTAAACTCAAGAAGAAAGAATAAGAAAAATAAGTAGTAATTATGTATGGTAGTCAGTATTGTGGAACCATCTCTGAAATTTCCTTTAGGATATACAATGTCACTATAATTATTCTGTGAAACAGGATGGAAACGTTGCTATTTCAAGGGTTGCCTCTAGAGGACTAGACTACCTGATCAAATCCTAGTCAAGACATTCTTGAGTGTGTTTTTGGCTGAATACAGCTAAAACAGTTTCTGAACTATAACTGTTTAGAGGTATATCCATTTGCTGATTAAAAAGAGCAAAAATGGAGGGAATTAAGTGTTTCAATTCCTTCCAAGGTGGTCTGTGCATCCTTCAAACAGTAAATTGGCATCAGGAAAGGACTTTTCAAACCTTGCCTGTTCAGACATATTTATCATGCCAGTGTTGAACACAGTGCAGAATTTGGGAAGATGTGCAAAAAAGCCCTATGATATAGTTGCTCTATTATAACTTTGAGTTTCTAAAACACAGCAGTATTTTTTTTTTTTCTATGGTGCAGCTAGCCAAGCTTGTCACTGCCAGGTTTCCATGATCTCCTAGGGTAAAATGGCAATCATTTAGGGGTGAGTCCTCAATTCTGTAACAAATAAGGACCCACGGAATGCAGAGGGAGGGTAGATCTACAAAATCCACCTGTGGAGGAAAATGGGGAAACTTCTGTACACTCCAGCTTCTGGAGCAAACCTACTAAACTGGCTCTCTGTTTGGTTTTGACACAGTGCCTACTAGCATAGCAGTACAGCCTGAAGGAATGTTTTTGCTATCATGTGCATAAAAACATCCAACCAAAAATATAATGAATGCATGCAGTTTATACATAATACACACATTTGTATACGTATGGGGGTATATCCTTTTTTGTGACCAATTCACAGTCATGAATGCATACATGTGTGCAAGCATATGTGCAGTTTTGATTTTCTGTTTCTGAAAAAGCCACTGTAGGAGAATTTTATTAATGGATACTGACATGTGGGTCTCTCAGCTGTTTCATACAAGTGTTTCACTTCATTTGTACTCAATGGGACATTCAGAATGTAGGAATCTGACATAGCTCTTCATCACATATATATGTAGATGTATTCAGCTTTTTAGGACAATATTCCTTTTTTTTTTTATTTCATTCTGCCTATTTATTTTGTTCAGTGTCACAAAATTGTGTGATAATGATCAGGAACTCTGACTCTTAGGGACTTATTTTTTCTAACATCAATGAAATATTTTGTTCCTTCCATTTTCCTTAACTGAAAATTTTAGTTATTCATTTGTGAAAGTGGAAGGAGAAATGGTGGCACTCAGATGAAAAATAAGTTCTCAATAATTTGCTCCATGATTCAGATGAGGTATGAGGAGTAATGAAGAGTCAGTATCAGCAGAAGAAATAGGAACCTCTGTTAGGCATTAAGATGCACAATGTGACTGGGAAAAGACTGACAGTGATGCACTCTTTCTGTTAGTTATACTTGAATTCCCACGTTTTGCCTTGATGCTTGTCCTGCTCGTTGATTTTATAGGAGTAAAACCTTTCAGAGGCATCAAAACTAATTGAGAACTACTGAACAGTTTGAATATAGCCAAGCTACACAGACCATAAACATATTCATTCACCTGTGAGTGAATGCAACTGCAACTGGTGAGCTACTTTGAACACTACAGATCAAAAATCCTAAGAAAAGGGAGTGAGAGCTGCTATTAAAGTCATCATATAACAATCAAGCAATGCAAGAAAGGAGTATCACATTTTGCAGTAGAGATTAATGGAAGAACATATTTGACCATACCAACTGATGTGTAACTCCTCCTCCTTACCAGTTTTCCATTTCTACAATCCATATAACTCGACCATTGTCTTATGATGCAAATTTTTGCATGCTTATATTTTCAGTTACAAAATACAAAATTCTATATGTTATGTTCCTGTAATAGTTTTCTGAGAAATTTTAGTATTCTGACCTAAGAATGTTTGACTTTTCTTAAACTTAAAAACTCAGTGAAATAGAGAGGTTTTAGTCGAGATGCATTGCCCAAAATCAGGAAATATTTTTCCAATTTGAATGAGTGAAGTCAAAAGTAATCTTTCTCCTCTAGTAAATCAGTATAAGTCTGTTTATGAGATCTAAAGGGCTGATTCATGATGAGAAATCCTTGTATTTCAAACAGAGTGAATAAATGGCAGAAAACTGGTGATAAGTCTGAAAGTGTGAGGCATAATTTGAGAGTGGATCATTGACAATGATGGAGAAGAGACATCCAGAACAATATAAGTGCCAAAGGAAGAAATGCTGGCAAATAACTGAGAACAAAACTACTGTCATTTATAGCTGAAAAAAAGTAGTTAGGCTTTTGGGTCCTTCCTGTCATGGAAGCAACAAGTCCCCTTGAAGACATGACCCAGTAAAAGAGAGGAGATGGAAAACTGACGATCTGTCCCTTGTGGCTTCAAAAGAATCCAAGGAATGTTTGGTAGCAGCACAGTGTTTAATCTTTGCTTGCTTTCAAAATTCCAGTTCTGGTCATTGCATTTAGCCCAACTAAGTTACTTACATGTTTTCAATTGGCAAAAGTTATTCTTCACTTCCTTTTAATTTAATTACAGAATTTCTGTTGTGGAAAACCTATTTGTGAGTGTCTTTTTGTGCCAAAAGTGGCAGTATTTCAGGTGAAACTAATTTCATCACTTCAAAATACTCCTGAATCTTTTTGAATTACAGCCCCACACAGACATAGCAATAAAAGAAAAATAAACGAATTTAAAATTGATGTTGACTACATTTTGAGTGCTCAAAAAAGGCACAGTTACAGCTGTCTTTTTATTATCTAGCAATTTCTGAGGAACCTATTACCTATTTGATTCCAATATTTAGTTGTTTTTTTCATTAAGTTCATTGCTGTTAGTGACTTTGGATTGTATACCTCAGAATTTTGTTGTGCTTTTATTTCCTTCCATTGGCCATTCACTTTCAGTCACATACCCAGCTATTACTATGGTGGCCACACCTCAGGTATTAATACTGAACTTCTCAATATGACTTTGGCAGAATGGCATTTTTAACTTGATGTTAGCAATCTGGAAAATGTATGCACTGCTGAAGTCTGTTAGCAGCACAGACAAAAGCCTTGTTTGAATCCTAAGGTGGGCTAACTGGACTCAGGGTGAGCAGATGGTTTTGAGGGAATCCAGGACCACACAAACTGATTGTCTCCTACCCTATTATGCTAATACCAGGCATTTGAAAGGAGATACTGGAACAGCCAGAAACTTTTCATGTGATATAATCCTGAGACTTCTTGATTGCTGTCAGGATGCAGGTGGATGTAGATTCACTATGTAGAACTCCACAACTTAAATAATGAGTGCCTGATGGAAGTACTAGGATATCACCTGTATTTGTTCAGTAGCAGTTGAAGCATGAATTCTACAGGCATTTATTGTAAGTAAAAACATCTTTAGGTTCAGCAATTTTTTATTTTTCAATTTTTTGAAACGTGAACTGGCTGAGCCAAACCTCTTATGTCCAGCCTGTCATGGACCCAGTTCTCTGTCCAGCTTACTGTCCCACTTTCCGGTTTTTCTTACTGTCTCAGCTATTTTCCTCATGCTTATCCTTATCACTTTCATCCTTCTCAGTTTCCCTGTATCCTTTCCACACAAAGTCTTCCCTCTCTGGTCAGCTCACACCTGTTCCAACCATAACCTGGGTGTATAGGTGAGGCTGCCCTTGATTGTCACTGTGTTTGCCAGCCCTGAGGGCACCAGCAGACCCTGCTCACAGCCCAGGGCCCCACTTCAGCCCATCCATTGCTCATCAGCCCCTGGCCCAAGGATGCCAGAGCAGGGCCTGTCTCCAGCTCCCTATGGTGCTGCTCTGCCTGGCCATGAGCCCTGAGCTGTGCCCAAGCACAGCCCCAGAGAGGTGCCTGGTGCTAGGGCTGAGACCACCCTGGACCAAGCCCTGCCTTGGGCAGTGCCTTGTGGAGTCCCTTCATTCCCAGCTACCTCTCCCATGGAGCTGCTGGACCCCACTGCATCCCAGCAGCACTGCTTCCCCCATAGGAGTGCCATGGGAATGCCATTTAAAAGGCTAATGTTTTTCCAGCCCACAGCTGCTGCACATTCAGTGTAGGCAGAGCTTTTAGGAAACATTTTCCAACTAGCAAATATCTACTTCAGTTTAATGCACTAATTGTGCCTTCTGAAATTTTTGTCATTTGGACAAGGTATGTACTTTGAACAGAGTTAGGAATGGGATATCTTGCATCAAAGCAAGGCAACACTTCAGCATCTTAAATAGCAAAGGAATTTATCACTTTGGACATGAAAAGCTTTTTCGATTTTTCTCCCCTCACTTGCCCTCGGAAATTGCTGAGCTGTTTTGACTGAAAATTCCCCAAATAGCTCAAATAGCAGATAACTGCATGGAAGGCTTCTAACTATAATTAGAAAAAGAACTGAACTGGAAGTTAGAATTTGGCAAAGTTATAACAAATTACAACCAACTGGAAAGGGTCGAAGCAACTGGAAGAATATAGGTGGTGCTCCGTGCCACACCTATAATACATGCAGCTTATTTTTCTTAAGCTAAATTCATCCATTGACAAATTTATGAGCTGCTGAGTGTTGTGTCTGGGCTTCAGAACACTTTGAATTAATACAGGAAAACCTCTTTTACACTGAGCATGAGACTTGTTTGAAATGCTGGCTATAACACATTTTCCAAAAATTGTTTAAAACAATATAGCCCTATAAACACTGGCTAACCATACTTGGATTTGTCTCTCTCCTTTTTATGAAAAGTGTCTCAAAGAGTTTGTAAGTATAACCTTACAGTATGTATGATGTCCAGAGGTAAAAGAAATTAGATTATAATTTTTGTAAATTAGTTCATATATTTTTTTTCTATATTGGAAAAAAACCTCTGGGAGTTGAAGCCTGAAACTTCAGATTTTCTGAGAGTTACTTTTCCTGATGATTCACTGCAATCACGGAACCAGAAGTATGGAAATTAATGGTTCCAGTCTCTCTCATTTTCCTCTTATCCCTGGCTAAACATGACTGTACTTTCCTTTCTTCTCCAACCTGTGAATCCTTCTCTCCTGAATTGCCTCTTGTACAGCTCCCTTTTTTGTGAATTAGGATAGCTTGAATGTTGGTAAACTGATCGTTCATATCTTCCATGAAGAAGGGAGAAAATTCTTGATATTCAACCAATTAGTACAAATAGTGCTCACTCTGCTGAAGGAAAGTAAGTGTGTACAGGTTTGTCACACCTTTGTTTCATAACTCTTTAGGCAGGAGGGCACATATCTGTTTAGAACTGACACAGACTCATCTTATTCTTCCTCTGCCTGCCTCACACCCCTTCAAAACCTGAACATAGCCGAAACAGCTGCTGGTTGGTTGCAGTTTGGTACAGGGCCACAAATGCAAAGAGATATTCTATTGTACCATGAACTAATTTAGCCCCAAAAATGTCCGTATACTGGTGCTTTTAGGCATAGGTGGTAGACCAGCACTTTTCTAGGTCTGATTTCTTTGGGAAATCTTGTCTGCAAGCAATGCACCCAAACTGCATTTTCCCAGCTGACTATGTTCACTCTGTTTTCAAAAGCACTCTTACTCCACTAATGGTGTCCAGAATCTGACTGATTATGTCTAAAGGACTGAGAGCTGTAAACAGAGAAAAGGAAAGGTAGGAGACTGCTAAAGTTAAAGGCTAATGAAAGCAATGTGAGAGGGTGTTATGGCCTTCCACAAACACTGAGCAACTGAAGAGGCAATGGAAGGGATTAGTTGTGCAGCAGAGCAGTTTTGCCTGAGGTATGCCAGATGTCTGAACTGCAGAGGAGGACAAAGAACAACATTCAGAACTCACTGGGTTATTGAGAGTATCCTTCAGACTTCATTGGCTCCCACACTACTTTGTGGAGAGAGGAGTAAATAGGATGGCTTATTCACTTAATGTCATCCTCAGTTTAACCCCAAACCAAAGTGTATTATTATTGTTGTTATTATCCAAGACTAAAATCCTTCCTCTAGGAAATATTGAAATGTTTCTTTTTTCTTACGAGGAATGCTGTTAATTACTGTGACAGAAGCATTCTGCTTTGGTGCATTGATTTAGGTACAAAAATATTAGTATCCCTCAAAGTCTTGGCTTTGGTGGTGTCAGTTTTTTTCTGTGTTCAATGTAGCAAATTATATTTTGATTGCATTTGTTAGGAGTATGTTGCACAGAAATAATACTGTACAAGAGATTCAAGCAAGATCTTCTGAAAACTTGCTTGAATGGCATGGCTGAGGTAAGCGAGCAAAAAACTGGGACTACTGAAGTAGAAAGAGTAGTGCTTTGACAGATGAAATGGATTTAGCTGACAATCACAGCTTTAGACTATTTCCCTTTTTTTGGTCAACAGACATAAACTTGCTACTGTATTTTGTTAGTAGTAGGTTACTTTACAAAACAAATGCCAAAAAAGCAAATACAGAAACAGAACACAGGCTTGGTCTTTTAGTTGTCATTCAAGCCCTTAAAAACTGGCTGTTTCTGTTGCACTACAGGAAAAAGTTTTTATGTGTTTTTATGACATAAAGCAGAAAAACACAGGTGCAGTTTTTATCTGTCCATAAAAGGCCAAAACTATCTCTGTGTTCAACAGGAAGAATTCATTATGAATTGAGTGATGTGCAGAAGAATTTTTATTTGTATCTTAGGAATGCATAACTGGAAATATTATGAGCAATTCCTTGACAGTTCCTATTCTGCTTAGAAAATATGCTAGCCATTTGTACAGCCTCCCTGTAATATCTTCCTGGATGCTTCAAACAGAAATACATGCAGGACCAAATGTTTGTTCTGCTGTATTGCTCATGCAGACTGTTTTACTATCATAATTTTATTAATGAGTTTTATGTTACTGAATTCTATTTTAAACACAAAATTTTGAAAAATTTGCTCAGAAGTTTAAAAAAGATTAAGAGTTTGCAAATGAATATCAGAATATATTCCCAACATGGAAATGGCTTCCTCTTAGAAATTTATTCTCTAATATGTCTAACGATTATGGTTCCATTAAGAACAAAATAAAAATCAACAAATTATCCTGCTGTGTCTTTCTTAGCAAGGAACATGGAGATGTTCATGTGTGTAAACTTTGTAGGATTCCAAACTTTCTCTTAAAAATCTTTCTGTTACAGAAGAACTCACCTGAAAACTTGTATCACTCCCCCGTTAGAAGAACAGAGACTGAGTGAGCACTGATTTAATTGGAAGCAAGTCCATTAACATCAGTACAAATTAGCAGTCTGACGTTTATTCTTATCATGAAGAGCATTTCTCAGTAGCACTATGGCTGGTCTGATTTTTTTGTTCAGTTTCAGTAATCAATAGAGAAAGACCTTCTATTTTTTTTTTTTTTTCAAATAAACCATACTCACAGAAAGGGTTCTGCACTAGTTAACACTGTTCACAGTCCTGTCCTTAAAAGTACAAATTGTGCTGCGCCATGGTGTGACTTTCCTTGATTCTTTAAGGATTGTTTAGAAAAGAGCTATGGTCTCTTTCGTCTGTGGAAAGGTAATTTCTACCCTTTCAGCCTACTGCCTTTTCTTGGGACTCCTGCTACTATCATTTCTACTGTATTGAAACTATTTTTTCTGAATGATTACCTAAGATATTTCTAGATTTCTTGCCCAAGGGCATGTTAGTTAATGAAATGTTTTTGCTTACTTGGCTTTTTTTCTTTTTTTTAAGTTTCTCCATCTTAAATAATAGACTCTAGAATATAATGAAAATCATACTATGTTAATTTCCCCTCTGAAATCCATTTCTGACTGCTTCAAGCTAGTTGACTGTATATCCTGTCTCTTCATGTCAGCGAAAAAGAAAAAAGAGAATGTGACTGACCTTGCCTAGCTGCTGTGTGCCGACCAAAGCCTATCACTTCCCTTATCAGCTGCACGGGGGAAAAAAAATACAGCAGAAGCCTTGTGGGGTGAGATAAGGACATTTAGAGATCACTCACCAGTTACTGTCACAGGTAAAACTGGTTCAATGAGGGGAAGATTAATTTATTGCCAATCAAACAAGAGTAGAGTAATGAGATAGTAAAAGCTAACATTTAAACACTTTCCTTCCACACTTTCCACCACACTCTCCCTTCTTCCTGGGCTCAACTTCAATCATAATTTCCTCCCCTGAAGAGGCACAGATAGACAGACAATGGGTGTTGAGTTCATTACTCACTGTCTTCCTCTTCCCTCTGCTCCTGTATGGGGCATCTCCCATGGAAGACAATCTTCCATGAACTTCTTAACACAAGTCCTTTCATGTTAAGAAGTTCATGAGGCTGTATTTCCTGACAAACTGCTCCAGTGTGGGTCCCTCCCATGTGGAGCAGTCCTTCAGGAACAGACTGCTCCAACATGGATCTCCCACAGGGCTCATGAGTCCTGCCAGAAATTCTGCTGCAGCATAAGCTCCTCTCTTAACAGATTCACAGTTTTTTCCAGACACCTGTTCTAGCAGACTCCCCTTGTTAAATATATTTTCCCTGAGGCACTAGCACCATTTCTGATAGGCTCAGCCACAGGTCCACCCTGGAGCTGGTTGGTGTTGACTCTGTGTGTCATAGGGGAAGTTTCTAGCAGTTTCTCAGAGAAGCCACACTTGCAGTCCTCCCACTACCGAAACCTTTCCATGCAAACCTAATACAGGCAATTAAAGTAACCATGAAATTCACCCATCTCTCTCCTCCTCACAATAGCCCACACTGAAAGGAAGTGTGATGACTCCACAGAAAGCCACCTAGAAAGAAGCAGGTGGTAGGATTGCAATGCTAGTTCTACAAATCAGTCTTTTTTTACATAGTCTAGTTCAAGGATATGACAATTTAAGGTCAGTCATTTAATAACTTTGGCTGCTGCACATATCTGTTGGATGAAGAAAAAGATCATGGGAAAAATCTTAATAGACAACTGCTTTGACAGAATAACTTTGGGTCTGTGTAATGACTGAAGATATGAGGAACAGAACCTTAATTTCTTTTCAGGTGGAGAAGTCTGGAACAGTGTAAGAGCAATACATTGATCCATGTCCATAAAATTCTAGGAGAATGTGTGTCCATATGTCTTGGAATATAAGGTAGCTTGAACATGGTGAGACTTAATTAACATGGCAGGAGGAAGGAACATTTAGCTATAAAATCAAGGAAGGTAAATGAAAGCATGTGAACTCTGAATAGAAGAGCCATAACTAAAAATACAAGGGGAAGAATAATCATAGGCATCTTCACTCTGATTAGAGGCTAAATATCTCTGGATTAGTGGGAAAACTGATGCAGAGAAAAGGACATGGGTATGTACATCTATTTTAGTATATCTTCTCGCTCAATTTCTTTTCCAATTCCTGTGCAGAGTCTTTCTCTGCCTATTTGTCTCTATGTTTTTACATCCTTGAAGAGTTAAAATCCCAAGATGAAGTGTTGTGTGTGTGTGTAGCTCTAAGAGAAAGTGCACTTCCTCTTTGTTACACAATCTAGGAGCAGGATGGAACCCTGGCCCTCACAGATAAGGAATTCATGTTTCAGTCTGGAGCTACCCAGAAACTCTCAAGTTGAATGAGAAATAGATGGTTTTTTAGGATTGTGAGACAGTCTGAAGTCATGGATGCCATTTCCCATTGGAAACCTGGGATATTTCTGGGAAACGGCATGTGTCCAGTAAACTTTCTCCAGAGGGCTTGAAAACTGGAGCTCTTCTCCAAGTGTATGTTCAGAGGCCCCTGCCAAAATCCTGTATCTGGATGTTGTTCAAACTTTGCAGGCTCTAATGATCCTCTGAGTCAGTAAAGTAGATTCCAACACAGGAGACTGAGTAATATCTCTTTCTATCATGAACCTTCTGCCATGGATGTCTGTGTAGATCTATAACTGACTCAGTTATGAAGTGACATATCTGCACTTGACAAGGGTAATCACTTACTGTTTGTTTCTGATATTGCCTGATGTCCACTTTTTTATATGTTGTCTTTTTTCTAGAGACAATTATTTTCCTCATTTTTTGCCTACCCACATCATTCATGGTGGGTTTTATTCATGTAGTAAGGAAAGCTTTCCCTATTCATGTGGTAGGAAATCTTTTGCTTTCCTTTATCACAGGGAGTTTCTGAGTACACTGAACAGAAAAGTGTTGCTACTTGGAAACAAGCTTGTTGGAAAAACAGGATGGTTTAAGCTTGTGTTAGAATAAGTCAGTCTTATCTTTTTCGAAAACTTCTTAATCTTACTTTCACCCATCATGACGTTAAACATTGTCAAAACCCCCATGCATTAGAAATGCAAGAAGATTAACAGGAAGAGCTTTATGAAACAAGCACTTTTTACAGTCCCATAGCAGCCATAACAATGCCCAAATTTATTTACCTGCTTTATTTCAGTATTCAGTTATGAATTTGTGTTTGATTTGTGTCAGTCCTGCCAGAGAATGGACAGTGTGTCATCACAACATGTCATCCAGGCCTAGAGTTTTGTCTTTCTATAAAAACAAAGTGTTGTGACTGGGCTGATTCTAGTCCATAAATCTGATATTATTCCCTTACTAGGTTACCTATTAGTTGTCTTTCTAAAAAAATTGGAAGATATTAAGGAAAAAATTTACAGAGACACTGAAACAGTTGCTTAAAACAGGAGAGTTTTGATATCAAATCACTACCAATTATTCATAACAATTGTAATTTTTCATTAATAACTTTGATTCTGAAATACTCTGATGTTAAGTGAGTTTGCATTTAGTGGAATTATTCATGATCTGCACTGAGAAAGATGATGATCAGATCCAGTGTCACAGCACTCTTTTTTTTTTTTTCTCCTGCTCAGACTTTGTAAAACTTTCCTTCAGTAAGGAATGTAAGAACAAGCCTTAATTATTTGCATTTCAGAAATTTAAAAGAGATTAATATGATGCAAATAAAGTTCATAAGATAAAGCTTGTATTGTCTCTTTTGTCCAAGCGCCGGTAAAACCAATGTTTTCCTGAACTGTACAGTTTGGTCTGCTGAGCTTCTTGTCCAGACAGGGTTTGAGTGGCCCAGTGAAATAATTTACAAGACTTCTTGTACTGTATTTGCTTTAAGCTAGAAGGCAATACTTTTGTGGTATTCCAGAACTACTTTCACAAGTACCTCAGTCAAGTTTACAATAATTGACACTTGTCTGTCTAAATTAAAACACCTTGGCCAAATTCACCACTGACTGACAAAGAACCAAGGCAACCTGGGGCTGGCTACTTGCTGATAAAGCATGCACATATACAAATGAAGGGACAATTTGGGTTATCTTCAATAACAGTACTGCATCAACTAGTGAAACCAAATGGAGATGAGAGCCTTACCCAAAAATATATTTTTTTAAAAAACGTGTATACAATCTTTCCCCTTGGAGAAATGAAGAGAAACTTAGCAGTCCCATCCTTTCAAAATTCTGATTTCCCAGATTCAGCCTAGATCTGACTCAGTTGGCTGAGCCAGGTAGTAGCTGGAATTTGTGCACTGCAGAGTACAGTGCATGGGAGGCCAAGTTTAGGCCTCTATACCTCTAAGAAAATCTGATATATACAAGAATACAACACTGTTTAATGCTCTAGAACATAAAATGGCCCTCAGACAGAGTCAGGCAGAAATCCAGCTGTCATTATCACTTCCCATGCAGACAGGCACAGTAAAGGGCTTTATATAATACCATGAATGATCTGGCAGGAGTTGCAGATATGACTCCAGCTGTAATGCATCTTGGTCTGTTGAGCTGAGCCAGACTGAACTTCATCTCTCTCAGCTCCCAGTAACATTTCAGTAAATGGTAATTTTCAATAGTTACTGAGACTTTGCCAATTCTGATGCAGATTGCCTCAAATCCCATGTAAAAGGCACATTGCTTGGACTCTGGATTTCTATGGCATGGAATTTTTCAACTCATAGCTGCATCTGACTGTAACTATTTGTCTGGCCATACAGAGGAATGTGAAACCCTCTCATACAAACAACTAAGAATTACATTTTATGGCTTTTGTGTCTAGAACAGAAGGCTTTCTTGAGAACAGATTTAAAGGACGGAGAACTAGATTAGAAAAATGGAAAAAAAAATAGAGGGATTTTAAAAATTATAAGTTTTTGTAACTTCTGAGGTTTTCCATTACAAGGGCATCTATTTGAGGATAAATATGATTTTAAAAATGGAACTGTGGGACCTGATTCATTTGGGTTAAAAAATAATGAATAAACTACATCCTAATCTGTTACTAGTCATACTGATCTCATCCAAAGCACAGGGTAGGGCAGGAGTTTGAGCAGTCTCTGCTTTTGAGCACAGGCCCTATCTGTCTATATGTTAGCCAGCACATAGCAATAATACTGACTGTAGTATTTCGGGGGTGTTCCAGTACAGCTGACAAAGACAGAAGGCCTATCAGTGCTCATAAAGAAGTGATGCTTTTCCTAAATTCAGTACTTTGCCTGTAATCAGCTGAAGTACTGTTCAAGTACCTGAACAAGTAAATTTGCTTTTTATCCATGACTTACACTACACTTTTATCATCCAAAAGGTTTTTTTTCTCTTTCTCTTCGGTTGATATATAATTGTTGTTCTACCTTAGAATCACCTGACTAAAACATGATCTTGACTTTGGAGGGTTCTGGGAAATCCTAGACATTTCTCTTAGATGATTGGAAGTCACCAAAAAATGTTTGGTTTTGTCAGGAAATGTATTTTTTGTGTGTTCAATCTGATATAATAATCTAAAGAAGGATTAGCTAATGTTTTCTAAATGTGTAATACGAAAGTGTTTCTTTTGTCTTAGAAAGACATTTATAAAACAGTTGCTATTAAGCAGAAATAATTTTTTTCCAAAGTTATTTTGAAAAGCTGTGCCATACTAGCTATCAATATCTCAGAAATATCTGAAATTTACTGCAGGATATTTTTGACACTTGAATATTTGCTGTAGCCTATTACAAGAAGAGACAGATTTTTTTTTTTTCCTGTTGAAGACTTTGCCTTTTTTTGTTGCTTTCCAAAGCTGGATGTTATACAGACACTTTAGTCTCAAAGGTTATGGTTAAGTCTTCATTTTTTTTAGACACATATTTATAGAACAAGTAGGGTAACATACCACATCAGGAGAACAAACCGTATGCCTTTCTTGCTACTGTCAGAGATGCCACAATATGGTGTAACACCTAGTTTTGAAAACAAATCTCTTAATGACAGGAAGAATAACTCAATGTAGCACAAAAGCTGCATGATTTTTGGACCTTTAGTGGTATGTCACAATTATAGAACATGTTGCCAAGGAAGCTCCATTGTGGCTTGAAAGCTTCCAAGCTACTCGTCTTGTTTCTGACCTTAAAGCATGATTCTGTTCGTGCTTCAAATAAAGACTGTCCTATTTAGGACATTAAAAATACATGGAGTACAGCTAGAACTTTGCACCTGCAATGTTTCATGTAAAATTATCAAGTTTTAATCCATATCATATATAGATGAAATGAGCAAATAGATTGCATTGTAATCTGGTCTAAATAATCCATGTATCTGAGGAAAAAGAAAATGAGGCCTACTAAGTAATCTCAATGTTAATACAGTTGGATACAGCTCTGTCTGACACAGCTGGGAAATGTTCACAAAGTGTTATTGCCAAGGGCTGAGTATTCCTTTAGTGATAAATTGAACATGAGTTCTTGTTTTTTCAGTTAAGTCTATTAGGCTGTTCTGCCTCTGAATGTTTGATCGTACAAGGAAAATATTATGAAGGCATTCAAGTAACAATAGAAATAAGATGTTTGCTCAGGAGGGACAAGAGAAGATGTAATGTGTAGACAGCCACACCAGCACTTAAGTGCCATCATAGTAGGTGTCATATCAAACTCATCAATTAGGATACATCAATATAATAAACAAAGTCACTCATGTAAACCTAATCCTAAATCAGCAGCAATTCTAGAAGTCCCTTCTGTGGTGACAGCCATACAATGAGGTGAACTGTAGCTTATATTCCCTGTCTTGCTTCCTCACATAAGCCTGCTGAAAAACTGGAGAGAACCCAGGGGTCTAATGGCATTTTCATAGCATTTCTCAACTGATAGAGGTAAAGTGTAAAGCCTAACTGTCCTTATTCTGTTGGCGAATTCTTTCTCTCGGCGTGCCCATACTTGGGAGAAAGGCAATTGAACTTCTTCCGGCAAAAGGTTAGAATTTGACACTCCTTGCTATTCAAAAATAAAAAGTAAAAATAAAAGAGAGAAAATAAGATTTATTATGTTTTGAATCTGCTACTGGGTGTATTATTGCCGTGTTGTTTTTCCTTTCCAATCAAAGTCCAACAGATTTTTATTTTTGTGTGGCTTACCACAAAAAGTAATACTTTTTCATTTTCTTTACTGAAAGGGAACAAAAAAAACGATCACTTTTAGAAACTTTTTGGTTAAAAATAGTTATGTCCCAACCCTTTTTCTCTTCACAGTATGTGAAATGTGGTCAAAGTGTAATATTTTTGCCTACTGTTACGTAGATTAAATTTCCCAGGGCAGACAGAATGTTGGAAGCCAGAAAAGGAGTATCCTCCTGCTGCTTCATAAACAATGTCACACCTAGCTGGGAAAGACAGAGCTTTATAGGAATCTTGCTTTTAATAGTGTGTCCTTATTTCCCCTGTTTTTGCTTTCAGTACTGTTACTGGAAAGTTGCATGGGCTGTTATAGTGACCATGGTGTAATGCACACATGTTTGAAGCGTGTGCACATAACAATACAGTTAAACAAAACAGCATGAGGAGGGAGGAAAAATTAAGATGAAGAAAAAAAGAAAAGGGGGAAGACTATCTTTGGAAAAAATCAAGCAGCTATCCCTAAAAGCAATGTTACCTCCATTCAGGAAAAAAACAATGTAGGTTTCTGTCTCTAATCCCTCTCTTTCAAAGTACTAACTAAAGCTGCAGCTTCTGATTTTTAGATCAATTGCATGACTGTTTTGACTAGGTCAGAAGGTAGCTTGAAAAGAGGATTTGGGATTGATTCCATCATTTGCGTTGGTGCCCAAAGAATTTGTCTAACCCCAAAAATATCTTACAGAGAAACAGCCTGTCACCCAAAACAGGCATTTCTTTTGTGTACAGTGACATTAGAGATGTGGTAGGAAACTATTTTCACATCTGTCCCATGTTGACTTGTTCCTGAATGAAAACATCTACTGCATATTGCTGACACCACTGTATTAACAGCTGGCATTTCCTTGTCTGAAAAGAATTTTCTTGGTATTCCCTGAATAACAGCTATCATATTCAGTGCTTAATTTAGTCAAACTATCAACTACACAAAGATGTGATAAAATGAAGGACTGTGATTGATTTCTGAAAAAAATGTTTTATGAATATACTGAACATGAGTTATCAATGCCCTTGCTATATCTAACTGATGAACAGATTACAAAACTAGGAGGACTCTTGTGTATAAAATTTTCCAGTGGAAAAAAATAAAGTAATATCATAACTAATCCTCATTTGAGTTGCAGCCTTTAGTTTAGAAACAAGATAACAAACCATGCAAGCAGGAGCACATCTCCATGGCTTAAGAAAACACAAATTGGCCTTTTTCTCAGCTGCTGTAGCTGGGCAGCCTTATCCTGATTGCAATAGGGTCTTTTGAACACATGGGGAAAATGAGATACATGTTCCTTCTTGTCTCACTAACTATATGCCAAAATGGCATCATTTTGAGATACATTCTGCAGGTTCCTGCTCTCCCTAGAACTGCATTCAACTGAATAAACTCTTTTTGCTAGCATTCTGTAACAGATGTTGTTTAATGCAGCCGCAGGAGAGTACAGCTGTTCTACATTTGATTAAAAACTTTTTCCAGAAAGTCACAGAAAGTTTTGTACTTAGCTAAATTCCAGTCTTAATAAACAAGTTAAATAAAACCTCCTAGAAGCTCCTTCGTATGCACTCTCACTTGTCTCCAAGTATATCCCTCGTCACGCTCCTTCCAATGCAAAACAATAACAAAATTATGTACTCGTTTATTGGGGCTGCCAGCACTTGGAATCGTTCAACAGTCACTGAATGCACTTATGCTATGAACTCTGAGGTAGCAGCACCTGAAAAAAAATATTTTCTTTTTTTTGTGTAGTTATTGCTTATTGAGAAATTTGACATCTGAAAAATTCACTGGGAAACACACTGTGGCTCAGCTGTTCTGCTTGTTTGCACAGTCTTATTTTGCAGTAAATGTGAAAGATTTTAGTAGAAGTAAATAACCGCATGTTTATGATTCAGTGTCATGTGGAGAAATGGTGTGGGGATTGCTGCCATGCTTTATCTGATCCAGGGTGCCTTATTTGTGTTTCAAAACACTGAGATAACAAGTCTTCCAATATTCTGGCCAATAATCTCTTATTTTTGCACAGAAGAATAATTGCACAACAAAGTTTTTGGCATTCGCGCTTCATTGATTTATGTAAACTGACTTAGAATATTTCCTTCTTTCACAAACCAAGTTGCTGCTAAGTATCTCTGTATCAGAGATGATAGCCTCGATAATGTTTGCTTAGCTGAATGAGAAATTTCCTTGAAAAAGAAACACTTGTCTTCTTGACTTGATACAAATTTGAATGTTCACTCATTAAGAGATGTCAACATTTCATTGCTTGCTTTCAATTCTTATCCAATCAAGTAAGGGAAAACAGTCTTTCTTTTTGTTTGCAATGAAACATTTCAAAATGGATATGCAAAAATAATCATAACTTGTCATGTTTTATATTTTTAAATTGAAATGGCCTATCCCAATACTGAAAAAGGAAAATATTTTGATTTTGTTTTTTGAACTAACTAGAAATAATTCTTTTTGTTTTCACACTGAAATGTGATTTTTTGTGTGGTGTAAATTATCTCCCAGGTATACAAACTACTTCTCAAGAATGGTAGCATTACCATTCTACACTCTGAGGTGGCTTCCTAGACCTAGAAATTTTCCAAGAAGCATTAAAGCATTTAGTTGAATAACTGCATTGTATTATGTAGGACTTGGTCCTCCATGTTTCATATGTGTGAATTAGATGTGTGAACCTGGATTGTCAGGAAATATTGTGTGCTGCAGTTAGCCTTATATTTTAAAGCTTCTCTTCTTATTTTGATCCTTTTTCTGTGCTTGTTTAGTATTTTCTTTTCTGTAAATTCAAAACTATTTCCAAAGTGTCTGTCTCCCTCCCTCCCTCCAACTTCCTCTCACACTCACCTTTTCCTTTCTTCCCTCCTTCCTTCTTTCATGCCTTCCTTCCTTCTCTTTCCTTTTTTTTCCTGTTTTCTGTCCTTCCTTCACCACGTGTAATTTCAGTATTGATGGGGAATATAACCATTTGGCTGCCGTTCTTGTTAAATGCATGGATTGTAATGTTCTCACTGACTGGTTTTCTGTAATAATATATCATGAGGATTGTTCCAACATTCACTGGTACCATGGCATTGTCTGCTATGACATGTTGGGGTTTAACCCCAGCCAGCAGCCAAGTACCACACAGCCACTCACCCACCAGTGGGATCAGAGAGATGATCGGAAAGGTAAAGGGTGGCAAACCCATGGGTTCAGATAAAGACAGTCTCATGGGAAGGGCAAAAGCCATGCATACAGGCAAAGCAAAACAAGGAATTAATTCACCATTTCCCATGGGCAGGCAGGTGTTCAGTCATCCCCAGGAGAGCAGGGCCTCATCATCTGTGATGGTGAATGGGAAGCAAATGCTGTCACTCCAAGCATCCCCCAGTCCCCACTTTATATACTGAGCATGATGTCACATGGTCTGGAATATCTCTTTGGTAGACTGGGATCACCTGTCTGGGCTGTGTCTCCTCTCAATCTCCCATGCATGCCCAGCTTCCTCCCCAGGATGGCCATAGGAAAAGCAGAAAAAGCCTTGGCTCTGTGTAAGTCCTGCTCAGCGATAGCAACTCTATTATCAACTCTGTGCTCATCAGAAGTCCAAAACCTAGCCCTGTACCAGCAGGCTACCCCAGCCAAAACCAACCCACCCATCCAGATGTTCTCTTCACTCAATACCCCAGCATACTTCATTACAACTGCTCTCAGTGCTGCTGCCTGTTAAAATGGAGGGGGGGAAGATGGAAGAAATAGCATAGAGTCTTTCCCCAGATCTTGAGACACCCTTCTACCAGTCTATAGCTCTCTGACTCAGTTGCCCTTAGCCTTGGGCCCAGATTTCACAGTACTCTCTAGTTAATTTACTGATCTGTTACACTACATTTCTTCCTGTAATCATGATGGCTGCATATAATGTGATATTCAGAATTAATAAAATATTGCCTGTTGCCAAGACTTACAGTCACAATATTAATGGGCAAAATTGCAATAACCATTAGATTTATTAGATGCTGCCATGCACATTTGTTATATGGAAACAAAAATTTGGAATATAAAAACCACGCAGATGCAGAACATTTTACAACATCTATTTGAGGCGGTTTAGAATTACTGCTAAAATATTCCAACATGTGGAAAAAGACAGATTGTCTAATTTCAAAAAACACTTATGAATCAAGTCATAAAAACTTGGTTATATGAACTAAAGGAAATCTTAGCCATGGTCTCCCAAGGGCTAGTCACAACAGAATCTGACCAGGAGCTTCTGTGTGACTGTATTGGGGAACCAAGCAACCAAGGTCCATCATATTAAGAATTATTTCTGTTACAAAATTATATTTTTTTAAGACTGTAAACTGTGTGGCATGTAAAAGAAGCATTATTATTTTACCATAAGGCAATCCAGTGGATAGACTTCTATGCTGAAGCCCACAGCTGTAGACTTGGTGATCCAAGGATTAAACCTTTTTTCACCATTAATTCTTGGGTAAGTAATGCCACATTAGGCTTTTTCCTCTGTTTCTTTGGTTAATAAGAGAGAGTGGGTATTTTTCTTGCTGATGTCAAATACTCTAATTAGTTAGTAAATCTGCCATCTCGTGTGTGTGTCACTGAAAGTAAGAGTATAGTGATGAGTGTTTGTCGAAGCTGCCGAGTAAACAAGCTTTAAAACACAAAGCATTATCCAGCTATTGAAGCCAAAGGAAAAGCCAGAGCTCAATTCAGCTCCCACTGAAGAAGGAAATGCTCTTTCAGACTGCTGGTTTAAAAATCAAAAGGAGAATTTACTTGAGCTTTGTTTTTCTTATTATTAAGTCAAGATCCTAAAAATATCAGGGCACTGTCACAAATAGAGCTGGACAGTCTATTTTTAAGGAAAATTTATTTAACAAAACCTTTGTATGTTGTGACTGACCCTTTAAGTTCAGTGACCACTCTGCTGCCTTTGGCAGGATCTCAGGAAGGGAGGGAGAGCTTAACAGCTGATAGAAAATGTCAGGAGCTCCCAGAAGTAGTCTTTCAGATGTAGTGATTGGTAAAAGAGAAAGAAATTAACAGGGCTATTTTAAGAGTCTGCTTGAGGCAACCTGAAAACAAAAACTGAAACACTGATGGAAAAAGCAGTAGAAAGAAAACTCTGAGATGGAGAAACGTGTTGCACAAGGAAGACACTGGAGAAAACTTGCTAAAAGTTTGACAAGTAGGTGAAATCTGAGGAATAGAAACTATGATAGCCAGTGTTTTCGCTGGGTGACATGTAAAATGGGAAACTGGAATGAAAGCACAAACGGATGGTAGACTGCAAGGGCCTAAAAAGCGTTTTCCTAGGAAGGGCTCCACAGGTCCTCAGTGTGGCTTTGTGTACTTGTAACTGTGCACTTGACAGCAAGGGTAGTGTTCAAACAGGACTGTCACATCATGCTTTTCCAGTGATCTGTGCTTCACAGCCAGCCTTCTGTCAGGAGGTGCCCTCAGCTTGTAGCAGCTAAGTTGGACAAGGATCCTGTTTGTGGGCTGCCTTTGGGGTTGTGGCTGCTGCCTGCCCAGACAGCTGGACACACACTCTGCCTGGTCCAAGGCAGAGCACCATGTGCCCTCCTGGCAGCCATCCTCACACAGCCCTTGTAGAATGCCTTGCTGGGGCTGGGGTCCCAGCTGCGCTGGAGCTGCTCTGAAGCAGCAGGGCAGCTCCAGATGGGGGCCCCAGCAGCTCCTGTTGTCATCCGTGGTCTTTGCACGATGTCTCTGCAGGCTCACTGCAAGCTGGGCTTTTGTCTCTGTTGTGTAATGTTGAAAACATATTTGAGTGGGCCAGGAGGGGCTTGCTGAGAGTTCACCATTACCATCACCTCAGAGACTGCTATTTATTACTGTGTGTGTTGGAACTGGACTGGCACAGGCTCTGTACCTGCTCCTTGGCTTGGGAGTTGATGGAATCTGGAATGCAGAAAATATTTCTGTGCATGTTTTAAAGGATTCAAACCCTCTGAAAAATACTGCTTTTAACCTTTGTCCATGGAAGAGGCTCCCTAGGCTTTGGGATGAGACAGAATTTTCATTAATGTAAATTACGTAGTAGCATAATGTGTAATTTATCACAGGGTGAGAAATGTAGATTTTTGGGAAATTAGAATGGTAAGTAAATGAAGACAAGATGGAGAATCCTTGTGATTTTTAGACTTCTTCCTACTTCTTCATCTACTCCATATTCTGCAGTGTTGGTTGCACAGGGTAATGGGTTAGAATTTGCTGCAGTGCAGAGTTAAGTGAATAGAAGTTTAGTTAGTAATTGGTAGAAAAGTAGAAATAATGTACGTTCATGGTGATAATTGGAAGAAGACCTTTAAGAAGACCTTGAATCTGTGTGTTAGAGGCTATAGAGGCTTTTCCAGGTTCACGCTAGGCTGGTGTAAATCCTGGTGTGCAGAAATTGTAGATAAGAAAGAATAAACAAGAGAAAGGGATCAACTCAGAGTCCAGCTCATTTTTTTTTTACATAACAAGGACTTTAAAAGACTAGCCTCCCCTATCAGGGGAGAGACATGTAGGAGTTATAGAACTCCTACTGGAAATGACAGGTTGGCAGTGCTTAGATGTTGAGCTGTTCTTGTGACTGTGTGTGAAAAACACCTCCTTTCTGTGAACTGCCTTCAGGACAAACCTTACCTCATCTGCTCTTATAGAAAATATATACCATGGCATTTCACATAGATATTTTCAAAGAAGAAAAGCAAAAGCCCTATGTGCTTCATAAAGAATAAAGAGAAGTGTGTTTCTTAATAACTATGAGTAGGTGATTTTCTTGAATCACATATTGGCAGTTTACTACACTTTCAGATCAGATTAAAAAACAAAAAAAAAAGTCCAGGCTCTCTGTGAGAATTTGGGGCATGAAGCTTGGTTAATGAGTCCTTTAAACTCTGAGATCATATTTTAAGGAAAAAAACACAAAAAAAACCCCTAAACAAACAAATAAAAGGGCACAAAAAAGAAAACAAAGAAAAACAACTCTAGAAGACTGTCAGTGCAAAGTATGTGTATTTAATTTCTGTAGTACTTGTTTTCATGTACACAGAAAACTGTAATTCTTCTACTCAAAAGAGAGAGGGAGGGAAAAACCAAGGTCATCATGAAACTTAAAAGGAAAGGCTGCTCCAGAAAAATATTAGTTCTAAAGAACATTAGAGTTGTCATAATACTGACACATTCTTAATAAATTTTAATGTGATGATGTTTCAGACTATAGACAGATTGTTGTTGGGCCCTGCATTTGAATGTCCTCTGGAATGAAGGGCAGAAGAGGTAAAAAAGCAGCATGGGCCTCTGCCTACTGTCTATGTTCTATGAGCTATCTACAATTACAGAGAAGCAGATAAGGAATGCTTGCCAGCCCTGCTCTGCTGAGAGTTTATAACCTCTGTCACGAGAACCTAATAAGTAGCTGGGGAAACAGCTACATTTTTCAGGCATAGTCTGATATTCATCTGTGTCTGATCAAGCCTTTAGAATGCTGTGCGCTGTTTTCACATCTGAAAATCTTTTCACATACTTAAATTCTCTGACTTTGTCCCTTTTTCTAATGGAGACAGATTATAATCTGCGAGAGGTTCCCATAGATCCCTCAAAATTTGAAATCATGGTAGATTCCAAATCCTATTTTGTTTGGGAACTTCTGTTCATAAAATGAACAACATAATCT
This sequence comes from Polioptila caerulea, assembly GCA_013397295.1. NCBI lineage: Eukaryota > Metazoa > Chordata > Aves > Passeriformes > Certhiidae > Polioptila > Polioptila caerulea. The sequence goes on along the minus strand of VYXF01002162.1, from coordinate 1,116,230 downwards.
GTAATTTGTATTGTTAGGATAGCCCATTGTTCAAATAATAATAAAAAAACCCTCACTCCTGAAAGTTCCACAGAACAGGGAGGAAAATATTTGTAATGTAAAATTTGGAGTTTTCTATCACATCAAGAGAATTGCTTTCCTGTTCCCATTCCTTCAGCATTTTCACCTTGGAAATACCTGGGGCTTGTGTGTCAGTTATTCAGCCAGGGTCCCATGGCCAAAGGTCATGAACCTGATGCTGACCTCTTCCCCTCCCCTCAAGGAGGGGCTGACCTTTCATCACAGCCTTCTCTTCTGGGTAACCTTATATTACTCTTTAGCATCATGGCCCCATGAACCTGCAAGCCTGGGAGTAATGTTCGAGTCATTTAGAAATCCCAGTGCTTTTTTATTATCACCTTTGCCATCTTCTACTGTCTTCACTTTCAATCTGAAGTAACTGCCCTTGTAATCCAGTGCCAGTCTCTTAGGACCTCCAAACTCCTTGTCTTTTACGGTGTATAAATGCAAAACATACTGAACATGTACTTTCTGTGTAAGAACATTATTTCAGATGACTGTCTGGCAAAGAAAATGTTTCTGGATTGGAAAAAACAGACTAGCTTGCAAATGTTGCCAAAAGTACTGAATCTTTCTTGAGGGCAGACACTTTGGATACTTGAGCTGGCAGAAAATAACTGAGGGATATTTTTCAAAATATAAAGTTCTGTCCCTTTGAAAATTGCACAGTTCTTTAGAAGAATATAAAGTGTATTCACACAATACTGGAACCCAGCCACCTGACACTGCTAAAGTAGGAGTAGGTCTTTCAAATCAAAATTGGACTTTGTATTTTAATGCTACTAATAAAATGGACTGAAGGAAACCCTTGCAATTGAGTAAGAGTTTATTTTTAGGTAACCTATTAGCTGAAAATAGAATTTCCTATACATAGGAACCACATTTTGCCTCTAGTGTGTATGTTTATGTCTGGGCAGGCTTGGATGTGACTACTGGTGACGGAAGAATTATCAGTTCTGCACTCATGGCAAGCCACACTCATACTGCGCTGGAAGTGTAATGATGAGCTGCTGAAATGCTGAACACTGGGTCTCAGACATAAACCCAGAAAAAATAGATATCTGTCTGTGTTGTGGGCACCAATTCTGTAGGCATTCTCTGAATTGCTTTTGGAATGTGGCATCCTTGCTGGCAGCTCTCTTTGGGCTTTTAGAAATGTTTTTCAATGAATTATATAAAAGTCTGCCTTTTCTCCCATTTGTTCCCTATATTTGTTCATGTATTTCCTCTCATTACACACCTCTGTAAGGAAAGTTCAAATAGGCTGGGGGAGAGGAGAATATAGGATGTTGTATTTGTGGACAGGAACAGTAAGGATCATGTTAAATACTGTCTGCCTGATTCTGTCGAGCTGACCTATAAATTATCATTACACAACTTCATAACATGTGCTATAAAAATAAGTATTGAGAAATGAATAGGTCAGAGAATGAGAGTGAGTTCATTCTGTTGTGATTTCAAAACCACAATAGTTTCCCCCTTTCCTCTTCTCCCACAGAAGCAGAAATGAAATTATGTCATTTTACCTAGGTTTGTCTGTCAGATTTTCCATAATTAATTTGTAGATTCAAGAGTTCAAGAAATTCAAGAGTAACTTACCCTCTTTACTCTTAACTGGTTCTGTTTTTTCCTTTTTCTGATTTATTGAAAAACAGATCTTTTTCTTAATTGGATTTTTTTTTGTAGACACAGTTGAAAGAGCCTATGTTGAGAACATTCCAGACAGTAGTCTAACTACACAAAAGATGCAGTCTATACATATTAATATCAGAGCTGCTGTATTGGTATGAACTCAGTTTTGCACAGTCCGGATGGACTCACTACTTGGAAAGCGGTTTTGTTTCCGGAACTCATCCTTAACTTTCTAGCAACAAAAGGTGATAATTAATGAAAAAAAGTCCTGTATGTTTATGGTGCTTAAAATATGAAAACACGGAAAGATTAATGATTTAATAAATGGAAATCCAAAGATTCATAAATGCTTAAATCCATAGGACTGTGAAATAGTGCCTTCTGGAAACCAAAACAAGTGAATTAAGTCCCTCAGACACACTCAGAGTGCTGAAAATATATCAAATGCAAGTCACTGTAGCTTTTCAAGATGAATAATTTGGTGACATAAAACATTCTTCTATGATATCCAGATGCAGAGAAAGCAGGACAGTGCAGTAATAGAGGGCACTAAGCTGCCATCCACATGGAATGGCATTGCTCAGGGAGCACAGCCCTTGGAGCAGCACAACTGGGTAGTACTTGACCTGTGTGGATGCAGCTGTAGTGATTCTGCTTATCAAGCCCCTTTATGCGGCAGTAGTTGAGAAATTGAAGTGCATAGTTGAAGATAGAAGATTGAAGATGAGGAGATGGGAGGCTGAAGCCTTTATTTTGGGATATTTAGAACTGCAGGAGGCAAGCTAGGAGGAAAGGAAGAAGTAGCACTGCCCAGAAAAGTGATTCTGAATCAGAAGGGATCTGGACTATTAAAATCACAGTTTACAAGCAGTCTGATAACTCTGATACCTAAGTGTTCTTTTACATTAGGTCCTGCTGTTTTTTCAATGATTTATTTTCAGAAACATTGGAAATACAAATGTCAGTACCAATGAGAGGCCCAGCCCAGTGCATCCCCGGGTAACTCCTAGGACAATTTAGTTATACAAAGTCACTATTTAGTCTTTAAATGCTTGTTTCTGTTCTTGTGAACTGTTTTATAAAACCACATTCATTTCAGAAACTTGCTCCAGCAGAAATTCAGTATTTTCCTGTTACCACTGAGTACCATAAAACCTGAGACAGATAATTTTCTCTGGTTTAGTCTCTTTGTCCCCATGATTCCAGCTTGCACAGTGTGGCACCAGGCTCGAATGAGACTGCCTGGGCCAAGTGTTCCAGGTCAGGCACATTCCTATCAGTCATGGAGAGGTAACTGAGGTCCAGGTTGGCGTTACAAGGTGGTTCTGTGTGCAGACACAGCTGGCCCTTCCCAGCCTCAGCCAGCAGAGAGGCCACCTGAGTGATCAGGGCAGCTGGGTCTCAAATGAGAGATCCTCTGGCTGATGTGACAATGTCCTCAGCTGACTGAGCTTTCACATGAAGCATGGAGGAATTGGTTACCCTGGGACTGAGCTATTGCCAAGAAACTCAGTGATACTTCTTAGGCACTTTGTCTGTATTGGACAGTCAGCGATGGGCTCCTTCGGAGAGCAATTACTGGAATAACTCTGATGCTTTTGCTCTGACTCATTCTTAAAAGCAGTCTATCAGTCTCCATTGGCTGTCTTACATGCCTGGCAATATGCATATCCCCAAAAAATCTCTTTGCTGATTGACTAAGGAGAAAGGTTCCTAACTGGTACTGTGAATCATCTTGCTGTGGCCAAGCATCTTTTAGTTTTTGAAAAACTTACAGTGGATATGTCTTAAGCCAGTTTCTGATAAAATTAGGAATAAACCCAAAGAATCCTAGTTCACAGATTTTTTTTTAAGCCTGTAGCCATTGAAAAACACACTGTAATTTTCTACCTCTAGGTATTTTCCATGATTTCAACTTCCTTCTGAAACTCAGACACAAAGGATCTTGCAGTATACGACTGTCAGATATACAAGGAATTTCCTATATAAATACGGAACCAAAGAGGATTTGTAAATTTTTTAAAAATTTATTTTACTGTGAGGAGCACATTTGCAATAATTGAAGATTTAGGTTCAGTGAAAAACTCTTTTCTATAAATGTTACTCAGACACCTTAAATAATACCAGAGGGAGCACATGTGCTATTCTGGGAGCTGTGCCAAGGACTCAGTCTTCAGCTTGTCCTTTGAAGAGTGCCTTCAAAAGGGAGGAACTCTTGAATGTTTAGAAATGGAGGACACTTGAATGCTTAGGATGATTTTATGTGGGAGCACAGATTGTGGAAGATTAGGAATGGGGCTGTGGTTGAGCCTCACCCTCATCAGTGGGGTGCAGCTGTATAAAACAGGTGAACAGCATGGAAGGAGAAGAAGCATGGAATGCTGATGTGTATTGACCGACCACGAAAGAGTAAAAGGGCACGCAGGTGTTATGCATGTGAAAGAAAAAGTACAAAGAGTTAGGCGGAGAGAGGTATTGCTGTTGGAGCTAGCAGGTCGTGCTGTGAGAGGGAGTCAGTGGTGCATGGTGCTGCCTGTGGGATTGCAACAGAGAAAAGTCAGAAGACTTTAATAAACTGCTGATGTTTTTGATGTCAGCCTTCTGAGCCCACCGTCAATCAGGGGAAAGGGATCAAAGTTTTTGGATAAGGGACTGACACTTGTGTCAGTCAGGAGTCCATTGTCAATTTAGTTATATTCCCATGTAATCAGCTAGCAACAAAAATTTTACATGATACAGTATCCTCTGATTTTTTTTGTCACTTTTAAAGATTTATTTCTTTGTGTTCAGAATTTCTAGGGTGACTAGTGTATGCAGTCCCTTCCTGGTCTTCACTAAATTGAGGAATGGAAGTTTAATCAGGAAGTATTAGCTCTCCAGAGAAGAAATAGAAGAACAATTCTTCAGAATGCTTGTATTTTAAATTTACTTCCTTTTCCCAGGCCTTATCTTCCTTTGATGTGGCTTGTGATTCCAGCCTAGAGAGCTTCTGGATTGTTGCCTATCATTTTCCTACGGGAGTGGTTGTTGTGAACCTCCTGCATTATCTCTCAGGGCCTGGATGTCTCTTAGCTCTTTCCAGTGAAACACGTCAGCTCTTAATCTTAGTGAAAAGCCAGATGAAATTATCCAAGAGCCACATGTAGTAAATTGTGGCCCATTTTTCCCTTGTGGAATACCACACTCATTGTTTCTGGCAGATAATGTTCAAGTTTTCTGTACCAGGCTTCTTGTCCCTGGTGGAATTTATGTGTACCCTTCATATCTCTGGATTTTTGTCAGTTCAATGACCACCTACTGTTGTAATTGGTGGTACTCATCGTGGAACTGAGTATTATTTTTTAAATAGGTATAAGTCTTACAAATATTACTAGTAATGTGCTGTAATGAGGTCAAAATGGGAAGGGAGGGTCCTTCTATTACCCCTCCAGTCAGAGAAAAGGATTAAAGATGCATCTGTTGGGCAGATGCTTTTGTATGCTGATACATTTACTCATTATGAAGTTTGTTCCTCTTCCAACCCTTATGTAACGCATATTGCAAGCTTGTATCTAATTTTACCTCCCTTCTAAACTTAGGGTTTCCTCCCTAGATTTTAAAATTATTTTCTATTTTCTTGTGAATTCCAAAGGGCTACTTGCCTCATATATGTCTGTCTCATAGGAGACAGGGATGGTTTGATCTGAGCAAAGTCTCACACATACTCTTATCCCTCTGCATCTGAGAGTCTCACTCTGAACAGAAATGGCCTCCAAAGGAAGGAGAGCAGTGGTCTTACATGTTTTAGCAGAGCACAGCCAGTGCTATATGTAATAAAAAAAAAAAAAATGTTTTAGCACAGTATTTTGGAAAACAGGCTTGATTCCTCTGCATATTTTCCAATAACACTGTGTAATTCTGGCTTGAGCAAACAGGATGTTAGACAAGGCCATATTTGAGTAACTAGAAAGAAAATGGACAACTATCTGCAAAAAATCCTAGATAGTATCTAGACTACAAAGTAATTTCTAGAGGACATGAACTTAATTAATAAATATCTAAGTAACAATAAATATCTAAACAACTCTTAAAGGTAAAAGATTCTTCAGTAACATATCTCCTCACTTCACCTTTGGATTGCATATCTAGCATGAATTTCAATGTGGTAGAAGGACATGTATTGTGAATTTTAGTCCCAGTCAGCCATGTATAACAGGACACCTTGCATGTGTAAGGTTTATTGTCATAAACATGCTTCGACTACATTTTAAAAAAAATTAAACTACGGAGCTGGATTTTTGCAATCTCTGATATATATGTGATATTACATATGTATCTGTACTAACAACTTAAAAAGTTGCTAAGGAAAGTTCTGCAAATGGAAATGAATTAAAATACAAGCAAAAACATAGTATCTGGATCTATGGGGAACAGAAATGTAACATTCAGTCTTAGAGGAGTTAGAGATTGTTTGTTTCTCAAAATATGACTCTGCAAGGTCTGTACCTGGATACATGCTCAGCAATGTGACTATATTTCCTTTTAAAATTTTTAAATATTTCTGTGGTCTAGGTTTAACTTCTGGTGGAGCTGATGTTACTCAAATTAAGATCCATAGCATCATGTAGTGAACAAAACCTGTGATAGTTCACTGATGGTAACTGAAGAGGTGAAGTACTGAGTGGTATAAAAGGGAAACCTTACCTAAGACATGAGATCTGATCTGGATATGAAAATGTAAAGTCATTTCTGGAACAGTGTTCCCAGTCGAGTAGGGCAGACGTTCTCCTCCCCTTATGAGTTCCCTCTTTTCTACCTGGATCTGGCTTATTGGCTTGCCTTACTAATAAAGTTGCATATCTATTCTAAAATCCTGTTTTGACTTCAAATTAATGCATTCCAATAAGTAATGTGAAGACTCTTTCAATAATTTATTTATTTTCAGAAGTTGGATGTGCAATATATATCAGATTTGGAAAACTGCTATTCTTTTGAAGTGTTAAGGCACTCTGAGGAGTGTTGGTAGATGCTGTCTATCTCTACATGGCACACTCCAGAAGGCTGGAGCAGTGTACAAGAACAGCAGCTCACAAGGGCTGTAAACTGCACAGGACCTACAGTTAAAAGGGTAGAAAGCTTGAATTGCTCTGGTACTTTGAATGGGTAAAGCAACTTTTCAGCTCTGTTTCAGCAAAGTTTTAAAACTAGTTTTTCACTTAAAGCATGTGAATGACTTGCTGAAATTGGGAAGATTATAGCTGAGAGAGAAATTCAAAACAGATTTAAGAGCTTTGTCAGACTGGTGCTTTGAGTAGGCTATTCTAATGGAGCTCCAAAATGCGCAAATTGAATGCTTTTCCACTTTCAGTTTACTAAGATTTCTACCATAAATTTTTACCAAAAATCATAAATTTAGATGCTGAAAACCACCTAAATGGCATAAGGATTTCTGAAAATATACCCAAAATTTCCAAGGGGAAAAAATAATAATAGCTCTGAGAAAAAAATAGGCTCAGAAATCTTGAGCTTACAGCCAGATAAAAGAGATTGACTGCTCCAGTGATTGTAAATACTTTATCTAAAACTGACTTCAAATACAAGTTTACACTTGATAGGATTTGTTAAAATGCAGTTATTTTGTATTTGCAATGTGTCTTCTGTTCTTGATTTCTGTCACTAAAATTTTAAAAAAGTGTTGCTGGAAAAAGTATATAAGCTTGAAAAATTATCTGGGTAATCAATTGATACCAATTTACATTTAATAACATCCTGTTGTTCTTGGAAGCACATTTCCTGTAATAAAAGGGCCCCTCTCTTTGGGATTACATGCACCAACTTGATGCAAACTTCCTGGTGTGAATAGATGTCACAGAAAATGCACACTCTCAGGTGTATTTGTATGCACTTCCATTTGGAACAGTCATACACATTAATTTTGGGTTAGATTTTCTTTATTCATTACAGTAGGCAGAATCATTTCTAAATCAAGACCCTATATCATCACTTTTCACCCTAAAAGCTTTCTTTTGAAGCTTGCTCTCATAGCTTCTTGTATTAACATGAGTATTTTTGGACTGAAATTGCAAATTCGTCTGACCTTTTCTTTGTATATCAATCACCTCTTGTTCCATCTCTCCTATCCCTTTTATTAATAAGACAAAATAACAACTTGAAAGTCAGCTTCCATCTCTCTCATCATTGGATCCATTAGCCAAAATGTAAAGCTCCTGGGGAGAAAAAAAATGTCTTTCCTCAGTTAATTAAGGATGCACTTTCTATAACTAATACAAATCATAATTTAAACAACTTTTAGAGAAGGAAACAAGGAAAATTTCTTGGCCAAGTATATCAGAGTTCTGCCAATGCACTTAAGGAGGTCAAATGACCTGACAACATGCCTGAACCCTCATATGGTAAAATAATAAAAAGGAGCAATAATTCCTGTATAGCGATCCAATTTTACTGTGCTGAGAGATTTCTCAAGGAGAAATATGGTATGAGGGAGGAAGTAAAAATGTAAGAAGACAACAATTAAATTATTTTATTTGTGTCTTCCAAAATGAACAGCTGTAATATGTTACTGCATATTTTCCTCTGTTATATTCTTTCTTGACATAGATAAGTTTCTGACTAATTGAAGCCTAATTACAAAGCTTCCGTCGTCTGCTTTTCCTTGCTGCAATTTCTTATAGACATGGATATTCTGTGAAGCAATGACATATCATAAAATTCATTGATTAAAAAAAGGCATTCCCATTTTGTTCTGAAAATATCCTGCATAAAGATATTGTTAGCATTTTTCAGACCTCCACAGCAGGCCTCATCTGGTGAAGTCAGTGCAAGTCTTTCCACTGACATCAATGGGCAGTGGATCAGGGCTCATTTATGTCCTACTTCTAGCTGTGTTTTCTCCATTTTTTTATTCTACAGTGTTTTCATGCTGAGATTTGTTGAAGTTGATACAGGTAATTCTTGCCTTTCTTTGTAACTCTACACAAGTCGCAAATATTGTGTTTATAAACATCTTTTAATCCAGTGAATTTTTCCAGTTATTTAACAATCTCATAGAAAGAACAAACAGAAGCAACTTTATTTGTATTGAGAGGATATACATCAACAGGATTACTGAGTAGGAACAGTTTTGGCTAAAGACCACCAAATCCAGGAAACTTCTAATATAAAAGCTGCCATGGGACTTCAAGATTTCACTTTCAACTTTTGTGTACAGAAAGCTTCTGCTGTGCTTTTAGGGCACACCCAATCCAGCACATTGGACTTACTATTAACCCTAATAGGCGCTGGTTTATTTGACTTTTGTGAAACTTTAAAAAAATGATTCTCCTAGGGATTTTTGATACATAGTAAAGCATACTTACCTCAGTGTGAGTGCTCTGCCCTTTTGATAAACAGTATAGCCAAAGCTACTCATCCTAACTATCTACTCTGCATTAATTTTGGATTTAAGCAAGGAAGAGTCTGCTGACTGCCAGTTTCTGCAGTGGAGGATGGTCATGTTTTTCCTTTGGAGGATAACTTTGGAGAAGAGGGAAAAGAAGCATGAAGAGCTAGAGTAACACAAAAGAGAGATGCAGCATTTGGAGCAGATTAGCCTAATGCCTCTCAGTTTTGCAAAAATTTTGATAATTCATTTTTTGGAAGAGCCCTAGGAATGACAGAAGGAGGAACTGAGACAGACTTGCTTCTTCTCTCGCAACAGTGATGGGAGAGTGGTAAACAAAGGTCAATACGGATCTTTCCTGTAAAAAACAGTATCTTTTTTCATTCTTAAGTGTTCCTGTGCATCAAATTTTGATTGCCTCTAAAAAAAGAACAAAATACCTTACCCCATCAATTCTCCATCAGAATACAGTAATGAAATGCCCAGCTGCAGATACAGCAATATTTATTCCAGTTCTGCTCCGTTGTTGTCTCTCATCTTTAGCAGATGGCTGGACGATGATGTCTGCAGTAATAAAAATATTAAAAACAAAAACTGCCAGCTGAATTGGAAAACCTACTAATTTCTATTTTTATAATGTGGTACATGAAGCCATTAATTCTCAAGCCAGTAACGGCCATATTCAGCAACAGCCATGACAGAACTTTTAGTGGAGAGAAGAAGCAGTACTGGATTTCTCCATCCCTGACTTCTGAGAAGAAATGGTGCCTCACATCCCATGGAAGTATATATATAGATACATATATAAAGTGTATATATATATAGTGTGTATATATATATAAATACACACTGCTTCCATATGTTATTAAGTGTCAGCTGTAACACACTGGTAGCAGTGAGGTGGATTGTCCTCTGGTGAGGCAGAATATCGCTGAGGTTTGCTTCAGAACTGCTTACACAAAGCCACAGGTATTGTGTGGCCAGCACTGCAGGTCACCTCCATGCTCACAGTGAGTGAGATGTCTTTGGAACAGTCAGCAACATGGAGATGCTTTTGATAGAGTATGGCCTTCATTTGCATTCCAGGTTCTCCCCTTGCTCCCTAGTGCATACTGGCTTCTTCAGCTGTGGGAATAGAAGAATAGAATAGAATAAGAATAGAATAGAATAAGAATAGAATAGAATAGAATAGAATAGAATAGAATAGAATAGAATAGAATAGAATAGAATAGAATAGAATAGAATAGAATAGAATAGAATAGAATAGAATAGAATAGAATAGAATAGAATAGAATCGCAAAATTGCTCAGGTAGACTTTTTTCTCATACAGGTTCTATGTTCTGAATTATACAAAAATAGAGGCTAAACTAATCACGTACTGAGAGATGACAGAAAGTGATGAGAAAATGATGCTGTCAGAATATTTGCTGGATAATGGTCTTAATTCTCTTTGTACTGGATAGATCTCTAAATGACAGAAGATCATATGGCACTAATTCATTCACTCAAGTGAGCAATATTTCACTCCTGGGGAGTCAGATTTTATCACTCTATTGTTGAAATGCATTGTTGTATTGGGAACTTCTGTGAATTTTAAACCTACTCAAAACACAGGCTTTTGAAAGGGGAGGTGATTTTCAGAGCTCTGGCTTAATAGTCCTTTGTTTGAAATACAGTAGAGGATTTTGATTTTCAGGAATTACTAGGCATCCTTCTTGAACCCAGACTCTGCAGTGGTATCTTTATTATCTGAGCTAATCCTGTGGTCAATATCTTGACATTTAGAACATCCAAACGTTTTAGCAGTTATTACATATATTCTATCAGTAATATTCCCAGTTAAATATCCGTCCTAAGATTATATTGAGATTTGTGTGTTTGCTTTTTTTTCACTGGCCTACAAAAGCAACAGTTTTGTTTTCTTTGTGGAAAGGGCATAAAGAATCCTACATCTGGCATCTCAGCTCTTATTTTTAATTAGTTTAACATACATTATAAAAGAGAACAACCTCTTCATTTGTTTTTTCTCTCCATTTCAAATTGTGTTCAACAAGGGGTATGAAGAAACGTGAAATATTGTCCTGTTTTATTGTGTTTGGCTCTTAAAATTTGTAGTGCATTAATTAAAGCTAGGTTACTTTGGCATCCATGGCCATGAAATTAATTAGTGTATTGTTTGGGTGACAGAAGATGCACAAAGCAATTTTCACACGTCTTACCACTTACATTTGGAAAAAAAACCCAAAACCCTTTCCTGACTGTTTGGGATAAAACAGAATTTTTATTTTATTAGCTAGGACTATGTACACCTTCTTTATTGGTTTATGTTCAGACCTCCCTACTGAGTAAGACTTGCTCTCCCCTTGCCATCCACTGTAATCTGACAACATATCATGGTTTAGGAATTGTATTCTCCAATTTAGTGTTCCCACTGAGCCTCTTATTCACTTCCCTCAGCCCCTTCCCCTGCCAGTGGCTGGAGAGGAGAATTGGAAGAACAAAAGGTAGAGAGCACCAGTTGAGATAAAATCAATGTACTGGAAATGCCAATGGGATAAGAGAAGGAACAGTAACAGTACCAATGACAGCAGAACCCAACAACCTGACTAAGAAGCGAGCCCTTCCTTATTCCTGGAAAAGGATGTGAGGTGGTATAAAAAAAACCTCAGAGTCCTGGCCATACCTTCCCTGACTACTGAAAAAAATGTCCTGGCCAGAACCAGGACACAACCATAGTGGCAGATTTACCTTTCTGTGGAAGAGAGGAATGGACCAAAGCTTTGGAAACCAGAGGATTGCAGTAACTCTTTTTTTAATTCATCCATTTTAGAAACAAATGCAAAGTACTACTGGCCAAGTTTATAACAGTGTGAGAAAAAATGTGTTTATGCAAAGGTGTTTCAGAACTACCAATGTAAAGACTGATAGAAGATAAATTACTCTTAATCTTGGATTTGTGTGTTCCAGGTGATGCCTGCCATTTCATAATCTCTAAGAGATTATAAAATACCTTTTGTATACTTTTTATTTTCTATTAAGGATTATATTTTAATCTGAAATTCCTTTAGAGGTCAAAAATGTACTTGGACTTTTCTTTGTCCTTTATCAACAGAGTAATGAACTTTTAAAATAAGATACTCCCTGGCTTGTGCACTTTGTCACTAAAGGTTTTGCTGAGCTACATAAGAAATCTACACATTTAACAGCCACTGATTTCTCCAGTCTCCTATGTATCTCACTTCAGCTTTACACTGTAGGTGGACAGTTCCACACCTTAGTGATGTATTCAGGCAAGGTATATCTGCCATTGTTTGCTTTCAATTTGCCATCCATTAGGTTTCATTTGTTTATACTCCCTACGTTTGATGACCAATCAGTTTCCATCCACTTTTATTATATTTTTTTACTACTCATAATTTTATAAAGCTGTGTCATATTTTTGCCCAGCTGAGTCCTTTCCAGGCACAAGAGCCCCAGGTACTTGACTGCTTCATGTGTGGCAGCTGCTGCACATCCTATTGGTACTGCTGCCCCTCTCCGTAGCTCTCCCACTGCACTGTATCCATTTTGGAGACAAGGGACTCACCTGTGCAAAGGATTCATGATGCAGCAAAAGCATCATGGGGCAAAGCTCTGTTCTTTTCTTTCTCTGTCATTTTTCCTTACCTATTAATTCCTATAATTTTATTTCCTAGTTCAACTGCTACTGAGCAGTTAGCTGACGTTTTTCTAGTTCTTTCACCATAGCTTCCAGACTTTTCCTGTGGTATGGTGGTCATCTCAGAAAATCCTGACTTGGGGTTTTTCCCCTCATTAGTGGAGCACCATTTACTCCTGGCTATTTTTGAATCTGTGGCATGTTAGTTTCATTTCATATTCTCCATTTCTTGTATTGGAGAAATCTGAAGAATGAGTAGACCTGAAAAATATGTTCAATGTATAAATTATGCTTTTATTCTATTATCTTGTTCAATAAACAAGTCAAGCTAATGCGTTCCAAGATGATCTGATGGTCAAACTGTGAGTAATTTTTTAGAAATCTTTAGGATATTTTTTTTAAAGTCAGTTTAATGACATTTTTATGCAACTCATAAAAGTGGCAGGAAATAATACTGGAAGGAATCATATTCTTCTTTCTTAATAGAATCCATCAAAGAAGTTTAGGACAGAGTTTATGGTGATTTTTTATCCTAAATTAACATCATTGAGGCAAGAAAATTTGCTTGTAAGCTTTAAAGGACACTATGGGACACTATGAGAGACACTACTGAGAAAGAGCATTCTCAAAAACACAACTGAGCCTGGCACAGAGATACTCTAAACATCTGTTTGGACAAACATTCACATCTCTAGCTTGCAAAATCAATAGAAATATTTTGTTCATTTTTTTGCCTTCATTTCAGTTTTGTGAAGCTGAAATATTAAAAAATAGTCGGGTAAGCTTCTCTTCTGCATGCTTCTACTGCAACCTAATATGCCACTATATTTTGTAAAATGAATCTTGATCCTTGATACCACATTTTCATTTTTTATTTCTTATGTATACTTCCATCATTAATTGCAACATATTGTATTCGTTATCTATAGTCATTTCCCACAAAAGAAAATAACTTAACTGGCAAACTATTGCATTGTAGGATGGAGTTTGCAGCACGTTTGCAAAAACTCGCACACAACGCACAACCTCTTTGCTCCCGACATCGAATAGAAAGGAGACCTACTGAACTGGAGCATGCTTCCCATGCTGCCTCTGAGGGGAGCCATTATCCAACAGTTGTGATCCGTGCCAGGAAATCATCTATCTCTGCAATCCTTACAGGATTACAGAGGCCTGATTCTTCTCCTGTTTAACTGATGTGAATCAAAAATAGGCTGCAGCCACATAGCCTCCATGGCATGTTGCAATAGAACAGATGTAAAATACAACCAAAAACTGTTGCAGCCCAAGCTGTTGTTTTCAGTAGGGTACAAAAATGAGAAAAAGTCTAATTAAATGGCATAGAAAAAATAACTTTCAGTTTTTCTTCATTTCACTATCTGGTTGCATGTGATTTGATAAAGCTTGTTCAGGATAGAAGTTATTCTTAGCTACTCCAAAGTTTGAGCAAATATAACTAAACAGATACAGAACATTACTCTTAAGTTCAACACTTGTTTTAATGGTACTCTACATATTTATCTGAAGCTGAAACCATATTCTAAAGTTTGAAATTTCGTTTTCAATTGAAACCCGGAACAACAAGCACAATATTTTAGCCAAAATTTCATTTGGAATGGTGGAGGAGAGATGTAGAAGAAGGCAGAGGAAAAGAGTTGAAACAATTCAACTAACAAATGGGTAAATGATATATAATCATTATTGCTATGTTATTACTGGTGTTCACAAAGAAAATATCCCATGTCTTCATTCACTTTGCATTACTTTTTAGACTAGTGGACTTTAGTTTGAAAATATTTTTAAGTGCTGAATTGTCATGATGTACTCTTAGAAATATAACTTGTTTATTGAGGAGGCCAACAACAATACCACTGAGAAAATGATCTTCTTAATTACAGTCCTCTAAGAAATACTTTCTGAAAAACTCTACCAAGAATGGGCAAATTATACAGTTCAAGATGGCGTTGTATGTGAGAGATTAGTGGAAGCTTTTCCTTTACTTTGAAGTATTCCCTTTACTATTGAAACTATTTCATGACATATTTATTTTAAATGCAGACTAAATGTGTTTCATCGGTTGCAGTGAAGCCTAGAGTGATAGACATAAAAAACTTTTCTTAAAAGTGGAAAACTTCCTATGTTTTCAATATGACAGTGTTTTTCATTGTATTTTCTTCTTAACCTCTGTGTTTGTTAATAATTTCATATTATGCTTCCTAGAAGACTAATGTCTGAAAAGTCAACTTTGAAGGAACTTTAGGGTTCATGTTTTTCAAATTACTCTAAAAGAAGTCACAATAAGTTGTTTCATCTTCACTGTGTAGATCCTGCTGACTCTTAGCCAGGCTCAACAGTGTGACAATGCCGAGAAGTGCTTGCTGGGATCTATAGGATAAGGACAAACACTTGAACAGAGCAGTTTGTGTGGTTAGTAGTTATTTTCTTTTTTTTTTTTTTTTTTTTCACAGAGATTTTATTTTTTCCTTATGAGAGATTGTCAAGAGATCAAAGGTAATGATGCCACTTCCTGTTCCCCAGCCTCCTTATTGCAGATGTGCACAGCAGACCTGGAGCAGGCTAGGGGTTGTATGTCTTTCTTTCTATTTAGGGACTCTTAACAGTGCTGCAAATTGTGGGGTTTTGCGAGGAATGGAGGCACTCGTTTTGGAATTTGGACTCAGACCACTACTAGATCATTTCATACAGACTTCCAAAAAACTAGAAACCCCAAAACCCAATCATATGATAACTTCTGGCTGAACTCCTGCCCAACTTGAACTAATGTCAAATATTGCTTTAGCTAAACTAAATCTCTCTTGGTGCTGGCTTTCAAATAAAACAGTTGTTATTTTTGTTTTGTTTTTTTCCCTGTAAAATGAACAAATCTACTTGAGATGTCCTTAAATGTCCATGCACTGATTCACCCCAAAGTAATTGTAGATGACTAAGACAAATGATCTGAGTTACTGATTTCATGGCTGGAGAGAGTGAGTAAGAAGTGCACTCTGTCCCTTGGCTGTCATACACAGCTTTACCATATCTCCATTAACACCCAGTGAATGCGTTGATTACTGCTCTGGAGTCTCTATTTAATAGATTGTATGAAACTCTCACTGGAAAAACAAATTATTAGTTTGGCTTATGTGGTTTCATCTTGGCACAATACAACATTTTTCCTATTCAGCTGATTTGAAGCAAAATGAGAGGACAAGTTTCATTTCAAGTGCACTGAAGTACCTCCTGCCTACTACTATAGAGCTCTATGCTGACAGCTCCTGCACTCAAAATT
This sequence comes from Polioptila caerulea, assembly GCA_013397295.1. Taxonomy (NCBI): domain Eukaryota; kingdom Metazoa; phylum Chordata; class Aves; order Passeriformes; family Certhiidae; genus Polioptila; species Polioptila caerulea. Next base: position 1,100,212 of record VYXF01002162.1, on the reverse strand, counting down.
TGGGCATGGTTTGCATGGCCCAGTACCAAAATAACATATTACAGTAGTTTTTTTGAGTGCTTGAAAGACATGGTGATGACCTAAGACTAGCGTTTCGTCCAAACCTAAAGATCGGTTCCAGTGTATTCCAGTCAATCCTTACCTTGGGATTTAGGACTAAAGGCAGGGATTCAAAGTTTGCTTTTATTTATGAACATTGTGTGGGAGACCTGCAGAGTTTAGAGAAGAATAACTTTCAAGTCTATAGGGATAAATACACCATGTGCTTCTGGAAGAATCCTGATGGTTTTCTCAGATAACTGTTCCTCTACTCACATATCTCTAAATTTCTTCAAAGCCATCTTGCCATGAGACATAATAGGGGGAGAAGCTAAATATCAAAAAACCTAAAAATGTAACTTGTAGTAAAATAAATATAGGCCAGCATTAAATTCAAGTTATAACATACCAGCATTTACCGAATTTGGAGAGGAAGACACTGCACTTCAGATTGCAAAGAATTTTTGGAGCAATGATACAGATTTTACTGTAATTCTAAGTCAAATGCCTGTAAATTGCCTAACAAAAGACTTATTATTCCCCTTCTGGTTTGTTTTCTTCATGGCATGAAAATTGAGGTTGAGATGCTTTATTACTTCTTAAATATTGAGATAGAATAACAGAATGATTTGGCCTCCAATTCAGACAGACAGGTGGTATGGATTTATTTGGTTCCTATTGAAGAGTGCTTCCAGCAGCTGCTGAAATGGAAAGCAAACACATGAATCTTGAGATGGAGGAACAGCTTAAGCCCAGATTCGTAAACATAAAATTTTTATTTCTTTTCGTTTCTAACTCAAAGATTATTCTTGCCAATTTTTAAAAAATGTTATACATATGCATGAGACATATGCATCTGCTGATTCGGGTCATAAATTACAAACACCCAACACATGAAACAAAATAAGGCAGTAATATTTTACAGTGTTGTCTAACAAGACACTATTCCATTTTTAAGAGAGAAAATGGATAGGGTCAAAATCTATAACCAGCTAAACAAGCTAAGCAAGCCAAATATTTTCTGTCAAATTGAGTTGCACTTACTGGAACATTTATCATCTTAGGACAGATAAACAAAGACATCTCTATTTAACTTACAAAACGTGTTACAGTTGCATAGGTATTGTTTCCTCCTCCATCTCATTCATTCTGTTCCTTTATCGTCATTCTCTTCTACTTGGTCATTAAAAACAAAGGGCAGGAAATGAAAAGAGCAGACAAAAAAACAAAAAAGATCAAAGGAAGAAAGGTAAGAAGAAGAAAATGTAATAATTGTAAAATCAAAACCTGAAAAGTATTTGATTAAAAAATGTAGAATAAACTTTTTTTTTTCCTTGAAACATACTTGCCATTTTTCACCCAGTCCTGCTGCCAACTTTCTGGCTGTGTAGTACAAACAGCTTTTCAGCTACTCCTACAATGGTGCATTCAGAAAAAGATGCATGTGCTAATGGCACCTGCACAGCCACTCATTTATGGCAGTCAAGGAGCAAGTGAACATGCCAATCAGATAATATATGCAGGCTGGATAACTATATATCTAACTATCTGCCTGTGTGTGGTACCACAGCTAAAGTTAAGGCAGTAGGATGACAGGGAGGCTGATGTGTTCTCCAGGGTACATCCATTTTCTGCACAGCAGGAAATTGGTTTTGCAATGGTAATGTGTAATTGACACTGCCAGTATAGTTTAAAATAAATTGCTAACCTTCTTAGCTTTAGTTTCAGATTGAAAAGAAGGAAAATTAATCTGAAGCAGTAACCTTCTAAACACCATATCCATTTAATTATTTTTCTTCTAATACAAATATATGCAAATATATTAATATATATAGTTGTCTACTTGCATTAAAGGGATAATATACGTGTGCATATATGTATATATATATATGTATGTATGCTGAGTATATTTCTTCAATGCAAGCAGATGACTACAACAAGAATGTTAATCTCTGAAACTGAAAATGTTAAGGCCTAAGGGATATTGACTAGACATTCTATTAGAGCTGTGAAATAACTCTTGCCACCAGTATTTCTAATGAAGACAATCTGCAAATACATTTTTTTTGTTAAAAAAAAAAACATTCAAATTGTTTTTAATGCAGTTGAACTTTTCAGGGATTAGCTATTATGTTCTCATTGCTCCTTTCACTGACAAATAACTTTCAGGAGCAATTCCATCATCAAACCTGTTCACCAAGCAAAATATTTTGTTTCATAAATGAGAAAAACAAAATCAAAGAAAAAAACACCAAAACCTCCAAAGAAATCACAAAACCAAAATATCAAAGGCAATTCCTCTATAAATTGAGCTTATAATTGTCTTATTTTATGTAGTGTGGAGTTCTGACTAATAATAATAGTTTTCACAGGGTAGGATATCCAGAATATTCTGGATATAATGTTTTGCCACTTTTTTTAATACTAGCCTGAAAAAACTGGGAGAGTCCAAAACATGTTTGTGGTGTTTCTGATGGATTCATTATTGTCTTTTAGGAATTTCTTTAATTGCTTTAATTTTCTGCAGAGGAAATGTAAGCAAAATTCGCAAATGAGTGTATGATGCCTATGGAAAAAGAGCAGAAAATCTGTAGGCATTTCCATTCTGACTTTAAGGAAATTTAGCTTACTCTTTGACTGAAGAGTTTTTGGGGTTGTCCATAACCATACCCTTTACAGAAAATTATGTTTTTTATTAATTCACAGGAAGCAGAGGAAAGGTGGCATTGAAGTAGAATGCATATGAAAGGCAAGATAATCAAATGATGGCACATTCCTTTTTTGCCACACAACTAACTTCCCATGTTCTCAGTTCTGTGTCCCTTTTAGAGGAAATATAGAAAAATATACCCAGAGGAACAATGCTCCTTCATTCCGTGTGTGCCCGTTTTCAGGCAGGAGGTCTGACCAAATGGTTATTGTAGTCCCTTTTGGATTAAGATCCACAAATTTTAACTGCTAGACCTAAAATATTATTTATAGTTTTCCAGTGGGTTTCTAATTAATTCAGCATTAAAAAAAAAAAAAAAAACCACAAAACAACTAAACAGAAAAGAAAGCTAAATAAAAACAATTCCTTGCTCCCAGCCTTAGTATCTCTATATGTAGGGAAAAGTTGTCATCTAATGGAAAATGCAATACTTCACTGAAGTCAAAATGGAGTTATGATGATATACTTGAGATGATGCACTTCTACCAGATTGAACATTAAAATCAGTATTTCTGTTACACATTATTGCAATCCTCTGGTGGAGTGTTTCTGATAATTATCCCAGCAAGATCCATAGAGAATTGAGAAATGTTCTGTTTTAATTTACCCTGCAGATCCATAAACCATCTCTGAAGTTATCCAGGGTTGTCTATGCTGCATTCCACCTGGTGTGCCTTTGGACACTATCTGCTCTGCACTTCTCTCCTGTTCTTCCCCCTCCCATTCATGCAGCAAGAGCTTTCTAGTAACAGCCCTGCCTTACTTTACTGTCATTCACGTCTTTCCACTCAGCATGCTCTCTCCCTGGATGGCACTAGGAACTTGGTGCAGAATCCTGAGGATCAGCAATGTGGTGTGGCACAGTTCAGCCTGCTGGAAAACTGGGAGCAGAAAGCTCTGTAGTGTGCATGCTTGTGTGAGGATGTGGGAGCTGAGATCCTCTGCAGTGCACTGTGCTGGGAGGCAAGGCACAAGTCAAAACCAGACACCTGCGTCTTGTAATAATCACAGAAAAAATGCTGTGACAGGTGAAGTAAATGCTTTGCTCTCCTCATTTGTGTGCAAAATGCAAAACTCTTAGTGCCAGTCCCTGCAGACCAACACTGCTGGTCCATGGCCGCCTAGAAGCCTCCCACCACATCATATCAAGGAAATGCTCAACAGTCCCATGATATTTGTTAACAGAAACCAAACCATGCTTTTCCACAACACTTGAGCTATGTGTGTCTGGACTGCTTCCCCTGGTTTTGTTAGCCATTTCCTGGCCTGGCAAAGAGACATATCTGTGGGCTTTGGGGGGAGTGGGTTGGTTATTCGCCATGGGGCTCCCCTACCACATCTCATTATTGTGGAAGGGTGGCACAGAGCGAGAGGAGCCCCAGGGCCATGGAGCACTGGGAACTCAGCAGGGACTGGCTCTACCACAGCAGTAAGTGGTAGGGGCTGGTCCAGGTCCACTGCTGTATTTCACTGTGCTGTGCACAGGCTGGTTCAAAGTGGCTGTGTAGGACAGCTGCTAACAAACGAGCATTGGGTGAAGGTGTGTGGTGCCAGCCATCAATGCAATAGAGTGGTTGGTGCCTGCTGTTCTGGGTTTTGTATGTGACTCTTTGCTGGCAGATTAGGTCATCTGACAGCCTAGAACATGGCATTTCATTGGCAGTGGTGGAGCAGAGTCTTCTCTAAGGCAGAGAATTCAGTGAAAAGTAGGAAGTGAGAAGGAATGTATCACTTTTTTAACACAAAGTTCAGGCCTGCTGCTGCTCTGGAGATTTCCACTCTTTTTATGGGTTACAGGAAGGTCCAGTTCCTTCACGGCTCTACCCAGATGCAGGGCCAGTGTGGGAGCTCATGCTACAGCAGGAAGGATACAGGTCGTGCCCATGGTAGATGAGGTGTGCATGTGCCAAGGCATTTTTTAACGTTTTTGAGACTGTGGAAAATTATTGCACACTGTGGTGCAGGGTCTGTCTCCTGTCTTATTGGATATACACTGGCAGAGCAGGAAAATTCCTGGGGATCATCCACACTAGTGAGCATACAGAAAAAGAGGTTTCCTCCCTGGGATTTCAGCTAGGGCATGGTACTGTGTGCAGAAAGAACCGGACACTATGTGCATTGTCAGAGAATTTGGCCTCAGGGGAGCTAACGGGGATGCTGTGACAGGATACTGCAGACACAATGACTTATATTTCCAATCAGGATTAATAATTGTTCAGGCCATCAAACATAAATAGGTGGTGTTTAGACAAATGAATTTTATATCAAGCTTTTGGTCATATGTATTCACGCGCTGCCACATCAATTGAAAGCAGGATGAGAGCCATCAAAGCAGCAATAGGTTATGGGCCATCTGACCTGATGGGTCCTGGGAAAAGTGTAGGTTTCAGTGCTGAGTACACAAATCAGCTATGCTAAGCCTGCATGGGAAAAGGACAGCCAGAATATATTGCTCATCAGTATGGCATGAGACGAGTCAGTCTGAAGTTTATGCATGCACACAGTGGGCACATGCATACTCTTCTGGGTTTGGGGGTTGATTTGTTTACTGATGTTCTTATGGCTGTGTTAACAACACCATGCCTCAAAGTGTCTGACTCTGTTGCTGTCACCGAAGCAATGATAACCAGGTACAGAACCCTGTTCCTCTGGAGGTGATGGATGCCATAGGGACAGAAATCGCAGTTCTACAATCCATTGAATAAAGCAAAGGAGAACTCACTGGTTTTGACAGCTCTCCTCCCTGGCAAGCTGATTACCAAGTCCAGAGGTCTGATGTTTATTTTCCTTTTCCTGCTTCTGAGTCATACAGATTCTTTCCCACTGCAATTAGGTGGGAAGCACACTGCCTGGGCTGCCATGGCACTTGTATAGGTGGCACGTCTTCATGTTGTTCATACTCATATTGTCTTTGGAAGAACTTTTGGCAAAAGCCATCAATTATGTGCTTTAATAGAGAGAATTTGGTGTGAAATGTAGTTATGGGATAAGCTAAAAGGTATACAGTAAATGAAAGAAGTCTCTAATATAGCAGCATAACTCACAGGTACAAAGATACCTCTGCTTGTGAAGTCATTGGAGTAGCAGTACAACATGAGTGTGAAAATCTGGCTCTCATGTATATATCTCATCTGTAACTTTTAGAATTCTATGGAATTAAACTCTAAAACATTTCAGTACTTTTGTTCATGAACAAAACTTAAAATTCTAGTTTGTCGCAGTTCTAAACAGATTACAGGTTATGCTGATGAGATTTTTCAAAGTCCTGATTTTTGGAGTAAAAAAACTATGAGCAGCATGAAAAGTTGATTTCCCCCTCTATTTGCTATCTCATTCAGTAAAAAAGCTTTCCAGAGTGCAGACAGGCTCCCAAGATTGCAAAGGCTTAGCAATTCACAAACGTGGGCCCACCACCTGAGCCTCTGCAGTTTAGGCATGGCATTGGCATCCCATTTGGAGGGAAAACAAGAGGAAACCATTTCTGACTCACTGAGACAGGTGGAGGAACAAACCACTGGCTTTGGTTTAATCATGGAAATGACTAAAGGAAAATTTTTATTGCCAAAGGATATGGTCTATTTGTGATCAGCTCCACTGTTGGATAAAAAGAATACTTCTTGGTGTTCCATTGACTTATCAGTACATGAGCAAAGCCTTCTTCTGGTGTTGGCTTAGTTAAGAGAGCTATCATTCTAGGCCTGATCCAAATGCTGCTACAGTCAACCAGACAGGAAAAAGAGTTAGTCACCAAAGAGCCCCCACACCAAAATACAGACCGTTTGCTACAGACTTGAGTTATGACAGACTGATTGCTAAGAAAAGGATCCCTATGCTTCCCTTTGCTCTTTAATTATTAATTTTAATGAGAAACATTTGAACTATCCCTGTTTCAACTTCTTGAATTAGAAAGCTTTTTCTAATGCTTTCTCTAGCTTCAAGATAGATTTTTTTACAAATGTAAAATATTTGAAATATTAGCAAATTTAGAAACAAAATCAATAAAGAAAGATCAGCATGGCAATAAGTACAACAAAATTATTGAAATTAAATGCTCCACCTGCACTCAGCTCAAACAATTTTTAGATTTTCAATTTGTGGAAATTATTGAGATTTTTGACTTCCACCCTTACCCAAGAGGAAAAAATGCAAGCAGCTCAGACCTCTCTGCAGTAGGAGAAGGAAGTTTCCTATCCTGTTTCAGTCCCATTTGGTTGCTCTCCGTTGTGAAGCTATTTGCAATGGGTGACTTATTCCTGTAATTTCTACAGGCCTTCTAACAGAAGAGATGAGATGAGGCAATGGAAGTTGGTAAGGACTTCCTGAGTACGAAGACCAAAGCAGCTCATAACTTTTGTTCCCCCCCTTCCCTTTTGATCTATTCATTCCCTAAGCTGGCATTATTCCCTGTACTTTTACTGGGCAGAGACAAGCTAAGCATCTCCTAATGCTGAGCCACACTCAGAGACCTTAATGAAGGTTAAACTTCCGGCAGACTAGGTTTCAAAACATAAGTATATTTTTGAATGCAATTAAAAACCTTTATAGGTTTCCCAAAGTCAATCCAGAATAAAGAACATTCCTCTTTGGCAACTTGCAAATAATGGAGAAAATGCTAACCACAATGTCTCTGAAGCTATCCCTAGAGTCAAACTGGAATTTTTATTGCTGCACTGCCTTTTTAGTCATGCCACTTTTTAGCACTGTTAGTTTTAGAAGTGAAGGATAAATCTATGAGCAAGAGTTTCTGATGCCTTTAGAAGCAGTTATTCAGCCGGTGTTGTTTATGAACTACAGGTCATACCATTTCTTTCAAACCTCTGCATTGCTGAGGTTTCCAGGAAGTTGTCACAACTATGGCACATATTAGCAAGTAATGTTATACACAGCACTAAGGATGGCTATCATTCCATGTTGGTGGAACTTATCTGTGTTCATGTGTGGTGGTTCGACCTTGGCTGGACACCAGTTGCCTACCAAGTCACTCAACAGGACAGAGAGGGGAGAAAATTAGATGGAAAAAGCTTCATGGATCAAGAAAAAGATGGTTCAATAAAGCAAAATCAAAAGCCCATGCACAAGCAAAGATAAAAACCAAAATATTTTATTCTCTACTTTCCATCAGCAAGCAATATTCATTCACTTCCCAGGAAGCAGTGGTTACAATGGAAGACTAATATCATAAATAATGAATGGCCACTCTTTCTCCTTTCTTTTATATCTGAGCAGATGTCATCTAGGATGGAATTTCCCTTTGGTCAGTTTGGGTCTGCTGTCCTGGTTATCCACTCCCAGCCTGCTGGGAGTGTATCTTGCCCAAACCCAGTCTACTGGTGTGGGTGCAGGATGTTGGAGAGAGAGTGCTGATGTTGTGCCAGTTCTGGGTGTCCTTGCAACCAGCTCAGCACCTTACTATTTCTATGCCATATAACTGCTGAGACCAGTTATAACCCCTAATATGTATATAGTAGCATTTCAACTCCACACCTTAAATTTGGACTTTTCTGTGCTATTGAACACACAAAACTGTGATTGGGCATTTGTAAGACTTTCCAGACTCAGAAAGTTGTTGTGTGAAAAGTCTTCTTAAAGTCTATGTGCTTATGAGCTGAAAATGCTTTAAAATGTATCTATCTCTTTTTGAGAACAGATATAGAAATATTATGGGGAAAAAAATACTCTTCAGTTGATTAGCGCCATTAAATCTGCAAGCACCCTCATTTCTGGCTAGGAACAGGAGTAACAATTACAACCCTCCCTTTCCTGGTCCTCATAAATCTAAATCCTGTGTAGTGAACAGGTTATAAATAATAGGGACATAAATTTATGAGTTCTCTAAACAGAATGTTTTTCTCCCATATGAGAATCAGTAACAGCCATCAAAACACAAATAACATAATTTAACCCTTATGCTAAGCCATGCCCTTTCAGGTTATCAGATGGTAAACATGGTAGTTCAGATCTATCAGAATAAAAGAAGCCAAAGGGGAAAAAACAATGGGTTCTGCTTTAGGACATGCTGATCTGTAAAAAACATTTTTAATTACACCTGGAAGAGATTTGTTCCATGTGAAAGCTCACATGTATTTAATTCCTTGAAGTTTACATGGGCAAGCACTCCCCAGTAGATACTGGGGGTCAAAGTATCATAAGAAAGTCGTAGATGACTAAATTCAAAAATCATATATGCCTACTATTATCCCCTGAGTTCAGATGCTAAAATATTAAAAGGCAAAACCAATCTATTCCCTCTCTGACCAAGACTATCACTTTGGGGGATTTTTGCCTGTGTGCATGCACATTTTAAGTGCCATGTCTTCATATATACTCATATTTTCATATGTAAGATATATGCTCATACTGATGTGTGTGTATAAAGTTGTATCTACTACATGTATTTGAAGTATCTATTTTGCATACAGTTTGTGACTGGGTTTTTTTGTTTGTTCATTTAAACCCCTTAAGAAGTTTTGACATCCTAGGTTTTTGTTTTCAGGAGTCCAAGGACGAGTACTGAAAGATGCATGCAGAGTACAAAATACATTTCTGGAAAGAAAGAAAAGAAGAAAAACATTACAAAGCAAACTGCTTCCACGACTTGTCCCCCTGTCTCCCACCAAGAATTCCTGGCAAACACAATGCACACATTTGTTATAGGGCTATGTCAGGTACATCACAGCCTCCAGCTCAGGACCTGTGCATACACATAGCCATGCCCACTGTCACAGTATCAGTAGACACCGTGATCACAATTATGACAAGAGCTGACTTGGATGTATGCCATGTCAGAAGTTTGATGAAGGCTGTGGCTTGGAGAGCTGTGTTTTGGTATGCAGAGTGTATTATTGCAGGGCTTTCAGACGTGAAGAGGTGACTTTCCTTTGTGACTGGCTCAGGGGAACAGCTAGGGAAGAGCTCCTCCCTCCCTTTCCCTCTTTGCAGATACTGAAGGAAGTTATTCCACATACCTTGCCATATAAAAGACTGCAGATGAGGACAAGATAGAAATCAGACATTTTTTTAAGCATGGGTATATATCTTGCATTTGTTTCTTCAATGAGATTTCTATTAGACATTTATGTCTCCTTTATTTTTGTTCTGAAAGTGTTAATCCAAACCTTTTAAATTTTCATTAATTTCCTTTGACCTTACAGCTATTTATTATATTGGTTATGTTGTATTCTTTCTTTGAGCCTTACTAATGAACAAATTATCCCCAGGCTGATTTGCTATGGAACGTTCCCCATCTTTCTCAGCAAGCATTAATATGTGTAGAATTTTTTTTCTATTCCTGACCTCTGTGGAGCAAACCTATGGCCAGTTTGCTAAGCAGTCACCATGTTGCCTAGTGGACTGTTGCTTAAGGGGATAAATTTGGTGTCCTGGGAGTAGGGTGAAGTACGATTTGGCAAATACATTTAGGCTTTGATGCTGTGGGTTGTCCTTTCCAAACAAGAGTTTCTGGGTGGTTTTTTGAAGCTACGCAGCCTGCTGCTGTTTTCCTGGATATGATAACACAGCAACACGCATGTTGTGTCAGAGGCCATGCTGTATGAATACTTCACATTAAATGACCTCTTCTTAAGACCTTTTTTTTCCCAGAAGTGGAAATGACAACAAATGAGCTCACACTTCAAGGACTTGTGTACCTCAAGGTACCTTGGAGCCCAGCCAGGCCCAGAGAGGAGCAAACCAGGCCCACAATGGGAGCTGCCAGAGGAGAATATCTCACTCTCAGCCTCTCTCACAGATGACCCTTGGCCTTCCAGCTGGTTGGCTGGTGAAAACCTGAAAAGGCCACTTCCACTCTTTTGGCTCAGGGTTTAGGTGTGAGACTTCATAATTCCCTGCTTGCTTTGAGAATTTTCCTGCATTTCTGGCAGGGGCCATAGAGGGGATGCTGACTCCCTCAGCCCAATGTCCCCAGCACATGCCACCCACAGCTCTGTGTCTGATCACTTCCACCCACGGGTTTTGGTCCAGCTCAGCACATCATGGGCACCCACCTGCTGGAAGAGAGTGAAGGGGGAATGCAGGGAGACCCAGGGCTGTCCCTTCCCCTGGGGCACCCCCACAGCAGCAAAGCAGAGCGTTCCCCAGAGCTCCTGCTGCCTCTGGGCCTCTTGGGCATTTGGCTTTCTTGCCAACAACCCTTGCAGGCTCAACACAGCCCCTCGTGTTGTCAGCAAGGAGCAGGATCTGTGAGCCCAAAATACAAATGCTTCCATTGACTGATTCCATGTTGACATGTGCTGAAATGGGGAGATGGGGAAAATGACACCTTCTTGGCAGTGCCTCCCTCAGACTCACTGTGCTTGCCCTTGTAGCTTTGGGAAACTCTTCTCCTCACCTTTCCAACTACGCTTCCACTTGCAGTACAAAAATCTTGCTCTCCTAGTCCTCAGGTACTGAAACAACCTGGCCTTTTTTCTTTAAGCCCTTCCTGATTTAATTCTATATTCTGTCTTGCAGACAGAGGTGAGACATCACTCTCCAGAGTAGGTGCTCACATATTTTGGTCTATCTAATATCTGCCAGCAAAGGATTACACATGGTCCTTTGCTGAGGTGAGGCAGCAACGTCTCAAGTAGAGGAGGCAACTGGTATGCTGGCTTGGTACAGGGACTCAAACTTCAGCAGTTAATAGCAAAATGTTTCCTACAAAAATGAACATTCAAAGGAAACTTTAATTTGCACAGCTGCTGCAGCCATGAGTCTCAAAGGCAGAAAGAAGGGAGATAAGGTACTATATAAAAAAAAAAAAAATCCCAGGACTAAAGGTAATGGCATTTCCAAATGTAAAAAAGCAAACAAACAAACAAAAAACAAAACCAAAAACCCAAAAAACCCCACAAAACAAAAAAGAAAGAAAGAAAGAAAGAAAGAAAGAAAGAAAGAAAGAAAGAAAGAAAGAAAGAAAGAAAGAAAGAAAGAAAGAAAGAAAGAAAGAAAGAAAGAAAGAAAGAAAGAAAGAAAGAAAGAAAGAAAGAAAGAAAGAAAGAAAGAAAGAAAGAAAGAAAGAAAGAAAGAAAGAAAGAAAGAATTCTGTCTTTTTCAACCCAAATCTTCAGGTTTAGCTTTAAAAGCACACCATCAGAGAAATTTAGCATTTTACTGCAAAACAATATTTTGCATGGAAATTTATGGTGAAAAAACCAGTTTAGAAATGCAGACATTAAGAAACCTCCATCCTCTAGTCAGTTCAAATATTCAAAATAGTCAGTTCAGGGATGAAATAATGAAGGACATTTTTATGGTTTTAGCCTACAAATTGTGAAATGCATCTTCACATAGTAGCATATTGATGATCTGTATTTTCAAAGCCTAGATGCTCTCTCTTTCTGGACAAAGTTTGAGCTCACGTCTTGGGCAATGCTGTCTTGTGAGTTTAATTTTAATATTTTATTCTTAAATGTATATGCATTTCTGGCTGGAGAAATAGGGAAAACAATAATTTTCAATGCAAAATTTGGTACAGTTCCAGCATAAAATACCTAATCATGCCAAGATCCAGAAACTTATATATTCAAGTAACTCTGGGGAAGTAATTTTCCCCATTTCTGCTGCTGGTGCTCATGAGCAGATCTACAAAGTTCATACCTTACTATGCCAAAAGACTGCTGGCAAACATATTTTTATATGAAACAGACAGTCTGTAATTAAATGCTTGTAGATGGCTGAACTCAGTGAGTTATGATTGTTCTGGGACATATAAAATATCCTTATAGCAAGAATTGATTCCGTGATTTGAGTCAACAAAGCAAATGGGTTCTAAGCACAATTTAATGAAGTCTGCAAGACAACGTAGTTATACTTCTCTTTCATTTAAATGCTAATTATGAGAACAGTACACTTACAAAATGCACTTTCTTTTAAAAGAAAGTGGGGAAATGAGCAAGAAAGGAACATTCTTCATGTTTTAGTCAAAACACAGCAGTAAATGTTTCTAAAAGGATAGTCAGACTAAAGGACAAGCGTGAAGACTGTAGAAAATACCATAAATTCTTCTGGAGACAAGATCTGAATATTTCTGCTTTCCCCACCGCTCTGAGTAATACCATCCCTCATTTCCACAGATCCTGAGAGACCATTTAATTCCTACTCTTTAGCTCTGCAAGTGCTGGTGCATAGTAAGTCTATGGTAAGGCTGAACAGCTGCTGACTTTTTGATTGTGATTTTGTCTTGTGAGCCATAGATGCTTTGCAGCAACAGATGAAAGTCACAAGGAACTTTTACAATGTTGAGATGAGAAGAAGAGTCGAAAATTTGTGTGTTCTGTGCCGTGATAATACAGCTAGGTTGCTTTGGGATTTTCACATTGTGAGGATCTATCAGCACTGGTCCAGGATATAGATCCTGGCCAGTTCTTTACATATTTAACACAGGTGCAAGTCTCCCATCCTGATTCTAGTTTGTGAGCAGCTTTCCATTAGATCAAAATCTGATGAGATATTTACTGTATAGGTATAAATATACACATAATGCCCTTGCCACTCCCTAGGAAGGCAACATGACTCCAGTTCATGTGTGAGCAAACTTAAAACAGCTTGGGAAATGTTGAATATTTGGGTTTGATTTAAAAAAAAATATTTTGACATTTCTGAACGGATTTTTTTCCTAAACATATTGGTCTCTGAAAATGCCAATTTGGGATGAAAATAGTTTGGAAAATACCAGCCTTTTTCCCTAGGAAGGAAATTTCATCTGTCAACTCACTGTATCATCCAAAACAAGTCAAGGGCAGAAATAAGCAGAAAACACATGTCCTAAATAGGTACCTTTCTGTCTATTGCTGAGCCCAAGGAGTTTAGCTCAAATGGGAACCATTTGGCATGGGCTGCTTGCCTTTTTTTTAATGGCCTAATTTTGCAGCAGTAGCCATGACTATCATAACAATGAAAACAAAGAAAAACATAGAATTGGACTCAGACTTAGAACATTCTGTCTGCCCGTTAGGGGAAAGTCCAACTAAAACCTTCACTCCCAAACACACGTTACATATTCAGGAGGTTTGCTAGGGATTCATAGCTTCTACCTCAATTTCATCTCTGCTACCAGTAATTGTATCAGATCTGTTTATGAAAAGCTGAGTGCAGGCTTCCACATTTTTCTAGCAGATTTATATTCTACATCACCTTGGAGTTATTCAGTTACAGAGGAAGAGAAAGAAAGTGTCTTTAAGCCAAATTCTTTGTCCTCATAATTTTGGCAGCAGCAGGGGCTTCTAAACTAGCTTTTGTAGTTAATCCCAACAGGTCATGCTGCTCTAGTTTCTGACTTCCTTTCACTTTGTGTGATCACTGGCAGTTGTTCAGTCAGGAGGAAACATGTTTTATCCTTTCAACCTACTGGAAGCAGGCTCTACTGAGTTCTTCCCTTCTATTCCTAATGCCAGGGCCTGCACAGTGTCCTGCATCAGTTTCACTGTCAGCAGTTCTCATCAGTAGTTGCCACAGAGGACTTCTTCCTCAGACATAGATAAATACTTACAGTTCTTGTTTATTGATGCACTGAATTGCAGTCAGGGGAATAAAAATATATGACTCACCATCCTGCCTGATCTTTCCTTAAGGAAACACTTTTCTTGCCTATCAATTGAAGACTATGAAAGAATACACAAAACAGGGTAGGCATGATAAAACATTTATGGGCTTCTGAGAGTAAGTATGTTAATATTAGATTGCCTGCTTAATAAAGGCTCAGGTTTGGTCTTGGACACACAGCTCTGTAATTTCCCACTATTGCAGCCGATGATAAAAGGCAACAGACCCTTTCCTTGGAAAGGTGTCTGCTCTCTCCCTTCCTTCCTTCCTTCCTTCCTTCCTTCCTTCCTTCCTTCCTTCCTTCCTTCCTTA